>PNEQ01046465.1:0-13318 GCA_003012365.1 Medauroidea extradentata | reverse complement strand
TCAGGTACTTGTACGAGGCGAAAAATGCTACAATTTGGCTGCCCAAGCGGGGCTCAGGTACTTGCACGAGGTGAAAAATGCTACAATTTGGCTGCCCAAGCGGGGCTC
This sequence comes from Medauroidea extradentata, assembly GCA_003012365.1. Classification (NCBI taxonomy): domain Eukaryota; kingdom Metazoa; phylum Arthropoda; class Insecta; order Phasmatodea; family Phasmatidae; genus Medauroidea; species Medauroidea extradentata. The sequence goes on along the minus strand of PNEQ01046465.1, from coordinate 13,210 downwards.
AGGTACTTGTACGAGGCGAAAAATGCTACAATTTGGCTGCCCAAGCGGGGCTCAGGTACTTGCACGAGGTGAAAAATGCTGCAATTTGGCTGCCCTAGTGGGGCTCAGGTACTTGTACGAGGCGAAAAATGCTGCAATTTGGCTGCCCAATTGGGGCATGAGTAAGAGATTTGACGGGTGCATTACAGCCTTCTTTTGAGATATCTTCCGTCAAACTTCTAATTGTTTCTGCGTTTTCATCTTTCTCTTCAAGGTGAAACTCTTCATCCGGAAAAGGACTCGAGGAGTATTTATGTCTTCCATTTTTATATTTTGAATTTGGTGGCAAGAATATTATATTTCTGAATACAGTACTTAAACTTTTTCATCAGGAAAATATACTCGGTATGCTTTACAGATCTCTTCATAACCTACAAAAATACCTTTTTTTCCTTTCGCATCTCACTTTTTTCTTTTGCAATCAGGAATATGAACAATTACCTCTCTTCCAAAAATTCTCAAATGATCAAGATTAATTTCTCGGCCAAACAATAATTCATATGGAATTTTGTCTTTTATTCTACTAGTCCCACTCAAATTCAGAACGTATGTCGCAGTATTTACCGCTTCTGCCCAAAATCTTTTTTCAAGTCCAGAAGATAAAAGCATTGAACTAGTTGCTTCCACAACTGTTCGCATCTCTCGCTCAATTTTCCCATTTTGTTGTGGACAATAAGGAGCTTAAGTCTGATGCCGAATGCCTTCTGATTCTAACAAACTTCTTACATCTTAACTACTTCAGTCCCATTATCTGATCTGGTTGTCTTCCCTTTATGACCAGTGTCCCTTTCAGATAAAACTAAAAATTTCTTTACTTCAGACTTTGATTTGAGAATATAAACAGTTTTAAAATGACAGTGGTCATTCTTCATTAAAAGAAAATATTTTGATCCACCAATACTTTTGACCTCCATTGGTCTGCAAAGGTCGACATGTATCAGTTCACCAGGATGAGAATATTTTTTATCAATCCTGTTGAATGGCAATTGTTGTTTGCCCATAATACATTCTTCACATATAAAATTCTTTTCATTTGTGTACTCTCTGTTTAATTTTCACAAAATCTCTTTTACGTGCTTGATATTTTGATGGGCCAACTTTTGATGACAATAACTCAAAGATTTTTCTTTCATTGGCAATTTGGTTTCCATAGAAGAAGCAACAACTTCAATATCAATGGTCATATCTAATATATAAACTTTGCCTTTTAGCTTGGCTATTGCCATAATGTTATTATTTTTCTCGAATCTACAAATATCTTTCTGTCCAAAAAGAACATGCCCTTTAGACAAAGCCCTAAGAAACAGAAAAAAGATTAAGCTTTATCTCAGGAACATGCAATACATATTTACGCACATTTCTCACCGGCTTTCCATTCACAAAGCACGTAACATTTATGTCGCCAAAACCAGCAACTTCGACAAATCGTCCATCTCCTAAATTAACTTTTGAATAACATTATTCATAATTATGAAAATTATTTTGTTGGGGGCTCATGTGTTGACTTGCACCTCTGTCCAAATAGAAGCATTCAGCCTCAAGACTTTCTTCAGTATTAAATAATACTAGACTAGTAAAAGTATTGTTCATATCTTTTGATTTGCCAGTAGTATTACTTTTTTGCATTTGACTTTTATTTTTCATGTTTCGATTTTCCTTACTTATTCTAAATTTGCAATGCTTTTGGAAATACCCTGATTTTGAACAAAAATGACAAATTATTTTTGATCTGTTGATGGGATTTTTGAAACATTTGTTGCTAGTATGGTTGGTTTTATGAAAAATGTTCATTTTTCATGAAATGGTAGTACATAGTAAAATCTTTATCTGAATTTTTATCATTATTCTCTTTCGATTTTAATCTATTTTCTTCAATAATCAAACGAGAAGTTAGTTCATCTGTGGTTTGTTTTTGTGGATCAACAGATTCCCATGAAGTTACAAAATATTAAATTTAAAGTGTGACATTATTTTTGTCATAATTTGTCTACCAGATACTTGTTCTCAATGCTGTTTTAATTTTAAAACAATAACTGTGATAGCTGATATGTGTGAAGCTATACCTTTTCCTTCGTAAGTATACAAAAAAATTTTTCATGCAGTAAATTAATACTAGTATCAGATTTTTTTTCATATATTGACAATAATTTTATCCACATTTAAGCAGAATGTGTGCAATTTAAAATATCCATTAATGGTTCCTGTTCCATTCTACTGACTAAAAGCTGTTTTGCTTTACAATCCTTGGCTTGCAATAAATCTGATTACTTACCTTCTTTTGGTTTGGATTCTTTACCAAACAACACCTAGTCATATCCTTTCGCTTCAGCTGCGATAGTAATCTGAAATTACCATATGTTCCAGTTTGACTCACCTTTCAATTTTGTGACTTGTGGTGTTGAGGGTGTTGATTCCATCTTTGTTAAAATTTAACAGTATAAATTCAAAACCCAACCTTTTTGATATTTCTTAATGCCTTCTGGGCCCATAACCTGTTGGTTAAATAATAAAAGGCACTAAAAAATATACAGAAAGTAATTTTTATATTAACTTGAAGATGTGTTTTTTTAATATCATACACTTTATCTTATTAAAAAAAAAAAACATTTTCACGCAGATGTGCTGACTGTCTTAGCATATTCTTCCATAGAATAAGCATTACAAAAATATTTTATTGCTATTCCAACAAAGGTTTGCTATAATGATCGACAGTGATACAGAGCACGAGGCCTCTTTTGTCTGTATGATTTAAGATGCTAAACTCTGATGTAGTAGGCATACTTAAATTTTGTGCGTGCACCATCAAATTACCTGAGAAACCCAGGAGTGTTGGACGTGTTGGTATCATTTCAGCCAAATTCATAGAGCCAATACGCAGAGTTCTTTTGTGAAAATATTTCTTCCATCTCTACTTTCGAACCTACAAACCCTGAAGAACTTGTAAGTCTCATGTCTCCGACTAGCTAGGCATAACACTGAAGCTGATGTATTGGACACCCTTTATTCCAAAGCTGAAGGTGGGCAATATCACTACACAAGCGACATCTCCCTGAGGTACACAGACAAACTTTATATGCCCCGAGATCTCTGTTCCTGACTCCGCCGGGCCAAATTTTTTAGTGGCGCCCATTACATCATAACTAGGCTATTTTCCATAAACCTAATGGGTAGCGCATGGTCAACGTATTTGTCTACTCAAGAGTGTGATAAACACAGGAGCACCTTTATTTAACATTTTCGCTAACGAGGTATTTTCCAGTATTACTTACGAGTTACATCACTTTATTTAAAAAAAAAAAGAAAGAAAAAAAACCCTGTATGTGACAGAAAACATACATAACATTATAACAATCTGAGAATCTTTGAATATCAAAATGAACAGTAGTTACACATACAGCAATAATTTTACTCTTGGCACACATATCATATTTATATATAATACCACATTCCAATTCTAAGACACTACCATTTGACAACTAGCAGTATCCACACTTCCCCATGTGATGCGGAGTGACTTTACAAACACATAGATAAAGTTAGTTAAATAATTACCCATATTCCAAGTTTTCTATTTCCTGAGACTATGTCTCACTTGTCTATCAGTTTAATGCAGAAGGCACGCAGATGAATAACAAGGCAATAGCATGACTACTGATAATAAGTTTTATTACTATCAGTAAAGTACACTCTCAACTCAAAGAAATTACTTTAACTTTTCAGGTACTTTAGATAACAAAGCCATAACCTACAAACAGCACATCACCACACCAGAGTTTATCAACTAGCAGCTGCTGATGCACATTAGGTGCATCATAAAGTAACAATTTTACAAATGCAAGACATTTTACATGACATTAAATAATTTAATCATACATTTAACAAAAAATAATTTAGAAAATAGTGACCAAAATGAATTCAGAGAAAACCAATTACTGTACTTCAAACTTACCAACCAAACATGATGACAGAGGCACTGCATATCATACGAGTGACAGGAGTCAAAGCAACTTATAAATAAGCTTGCCAACTTAACATTAAAGTGGGACAACTGTGAGGACGATTGTCCCTTCACGACCTGGCCAGTGTTCTGCTCAAGCAGAATACAAAAAAACAAAAGTGAAGTGACAGCCCCCTCAGCTCACCAACTGAATGAGGGGAAAGCATACGTCACTAACGCACATATTTGGGTGGAGGAGAGGGGAAAGGCATGAGAACTGTATTAAGGATGGAAACCAAAGACAACACGAGCTGTGGCGTCAAAGTTTATTATATTCACAACCTCTTCAGTAGTGACACTAGTTTTTTAACTTTAGATGTCCAGATCGGGAGTTAAACCAGAGTCCTCCTGGTCCGAGTTTCTGCCGTTGTGCCGGCTTGTTCGATAAAGACATAGACATTCCAAAATAAATATAACAAGACAAACTAGAATTCAAGGATGAATCCAGAAACTGAATTCAAGCAGGTGGAGTTTGAGGGGAGGTACCTTAGAGGTAATTAATTTATTTGCATATTTTTCCAAGTGCTTGAAGTGTCGTCAGGAGCGACAGATTCAATGGATATGTATTCAAAATAAGGAGCAATTTTTGAATCATCGTTAGGTACTCAACTAGGCCTAGCTGTTTATCAGAGGTACTCAACTATCTGTTCTGCACAGCTAACATGGAAGTATTTCTGTATCACTGTGAGGTCCTCAGCTAGCCATTGTACGTATAAACAAGCAGTTTGAAAGAAGAACTAAGAGGACTGGGTCTGTAGCTGCAGGCTGTCGAGGAGATTGTAAGAATGAAAGGTGAGCAAGATGACAAACTAGAGCAGTACAGCCAGAGAAATTGCTTACTCAGGCAAGGAGTGAAAGAAACTGCTAGTGAAAACACCACACACTTGGTGATTGACATTATTAACACTTAACTTAATATTAACCTTCATAATCCTGACGCAGTTCGCACTCGTCAGAAAGAGAAACTGAAGAGGTCTGTCGCAGATGTGCGCGAGGGTGCACAACCTATCATAGTCAAGTTTGTGACATTCCAACAACGGCAACAAGTGTTAAGTGCAAAGCGAATGCTTAAAAACACCAATATTCTTGTAAAAAAATCTCGTATTGTAGAGCGGCAATGACTGGGAAAGAAAATTTGGTGCAAAACAGTATCGGACCTATGACTGTAAAAGTTATTCTAAGAGAAAACAATCACAGCGAGTACATTTCAACAAACAGGGAACCAAGACAATTGAATTAACAGTTGAGTCACAGGTTTTAGTTATAAACATGTGTCATTTCTATGACATTGTCAAATAAAAATTTTGCTAGTGTTATTAGGTTTGATAATTTTGAGTCCTGCATTACAGATTAGTTTTGTAGTGTAATATTTTATTTCAAACTAGTTTATATTATGTATAGGTATGTTAATCAGTGGCAATAACTAAGTAGCATCATTTCCGTATTTCTGTGCACGTTGAGTACAAAACAAAGCAGTCTTTCTTTCTACGATCAGATCTCTCCCATTAGAAATAGTTGGTACCCCTGATAACCATCTTTCCAAGGAAAGGAAGGAAAGGAATAAAAAAGGACGACACTGTTCTTTGTTGAAGTACCCAACAAGATAAGCTTAACGTATTCAAACTAAGTTCGAGGAAGAAAACTTTACGGAAACCTCGTGTCATAACAAAAAGTTTTTGTTCCATAATGTAATCATAACCGAAGTTGTACGTGCAATTAACCTAATTACATCTAAAGCAGCGGGCCAAGACAAAATACCAATATAATTCATAAAAAATATTTTAAAATTTGTTATTTGACCAATAAAAGATACATTCAACATCTCTCTGAAAACTAGGGTTTTCCCACGTCAACGGCAATTTACTTAGGTAACACGTAATATATTTACCTTGAAACCTGTAGAACATCTCCACTACTACTATAAAAAAAACCCTAACTAAAGAAGGCACATCTAGAAATCCTTGATATAATCTTGACAGATTTTAGACAGTGTGAATCATAATCATCTCACAATTCATGTGAAACATTGATACTCATGATACCTAAACACAATACAAAATTTTTTCCCAATAATTTACTGTTGTCTGGTGCTTGGTTTTGCAGTGATTTGCCCAATTACTGTAACAAAAGACATGTTCAAACCTAAACAGTTTACATCAATATTTAAAAACCCATTTGATGCAAACTAAACACCTCTCGGAGTGGAAGTATAGAACGTGTACTGCAGTCTCACATATCAGTAAATATTGCCTTGACTTGGTGTTGCCACTCTTTAGTCTCCTGGTTGTCTCCTACAGTTGGCAAGACTTGAGACAGTGTATTCTGATATGTGAGACTGCAGTACACTGTCACAAATGAATGCAGTTAATAATAACGAGATAACTATTTTAGCTTGTTTTATGTTCATCAACACACAGCAACTTCCTTAATCAGCACGATGCTCTCGTATGCCAATTGCAGGATACCAACAGAATTAATTGTGCAGGTCCTACCTTAATTTTCGAGCGGTGTTTGCACAGCGAGCAGATTATAGAAACAAATACTTTGCCCAAAATCCTGAAGAAACGTCCACAAGATTCTCCGTTTCAATTTAACTGCCCTCACCGACACTCGCTCCCGAGAAGTAATCGGGCAGAACAGCGCATAGAGACAGTAGTTTAAATTATGTTGCCAGTTGTACAAATCCACTGATGCAACCAGACAAACGTGATTGCCACCATGGCGGCGCTTTAGTTAAGTGTCGTCTTTCCCAAAAATTACTCGGGCAATCCGAGGAAATAAAATGTGGAGTATAAAGAAATTCACAACTTCTGCCACAAAATTATCAGCCAGAGTCCATTAACATTAATTGCAGAGATCCACCTAGTCATCCACGAATGAAAAGGTAATAAACTGTCATTATATGGACAAGTTCGGCTATTTAGCTCCGTGCACTCCGGTATCTCGGCCATTCACCACTACTACGTTTCGCTGCCTCCACCGGGCCTCCGCACCCCCACTCAACACAACTGCATTGTCCGCTCGCTGCTGCTAGACTCCCTGCGGCCACCTGCCCGCTAGCCAGCCTCACCTAGTCCAACCCACTCTATTGACACACTCCCAAACCTGAAACAAAACGTCAGACAAAGTACACCACTGATCCTGTCGGCTAAAGAAGCATACTTGAGCGTCGCTGATGACAGGATGTGCCAGCCCCCACACCACCGCCTGTTCCTATGTCAGAATAAAAAGTAAATGTAGCGAGAACGAGCAGTATTTACTGATATTTGAGACTGCATTTCTGCACATCAGAGAGGTACACTGCCTCAAGTCCTGCCATCTATAGGAGACACCCACGAGACTAAAGAGTGGCACCAACAAGTTAGAGCAATTGAATTTTATCTCCGGGCCATAGTTCTGTATACCCAAGTGTATAACATATTGCTTACAGCCTTGTAACATTGTGATTATTCAATTATGTTAATCAATTTGGACAGTAGTACAGTAGGAAAGACACAACTCCAACATTCCTATAGAAGTTCCACAGAGATGGTATGGCCCCTCATCCTAGGATATTGGATGTAAACTATTACAAACTCACCTTAGTAACAGTTCCTTGGGCAGCTTTTTGTTAATTTGTGCTTCATCATCCGAGAACACCCGTGTCAACTGTTGGCACAAACACATATGCACTATATGTCAGTAAAATTTACATCCAGAACTGAACACTATATATCTATTTGAATTAAAATATTTTTTAAACTTATCAACAAGGCAGTTATATGAATACTGTTATTCAAAAGCCACTATGAAGTTATTACACAGCACTAAATAGTGTTGACTAGTAATAAAAGCAAATGTGATTGCAATGTGCCTGCTGCTCACATCACACAATAGTCTCACAAAACAGACGGACGCACATGTACAATTGGTTCATGTTACCACAGACTGACAACAGAGAGGATAACAAACATGTTACATTAACTGTACTGTCAGCAATAAAAAAAATTAACTCAATCAGTTTGATGCCAGTGCTCTAACAACAATCACTACTGTTAAAATATACTGTGTTGGATTTTGAAATTGTTGGCTAAATTAGTCAGAAAATTCAAGAAATCTAATACACAATCCTATGTTAAGGAACCATTATAGGGCTGCTGATGGAAATACAGTAGAAGCTCGGTATACCGCGCTTCTATAAACCGCACATTCGGCTATATTGCGGGGTAGGCCTAATTCATGTCCCCAAGCTAATGTACCAGAAACTTCACAATCCTACTATGTACTTCAAACGGACGAGAGGGGCGGAGAAGGACAAAAGGCAACGGACAGGAAGCGGTAACGCACGTGTTCAAAGTTCGACAGGCCGGATGTGTTCATTAGTCGCCAGGAGTCTTGACGTCTCGCTGTGCGGCGGTGCGGAAGGCCTCTTGTTAGGGGTGGTAGGAGTGGAGGGGAAAGTATTGTTTGGAAGGGGGAAGGGGCAGAAACTGGCACTAGGGAATCCCCAGCCGCTACGTGGGTGGGAAGTGATAGTCACAGCTGATGACACACTAGCAGCTGCCAACAAGAATTTATTGCGATCAGTTCAGTTTTTTATGTGGTACGATGTCGCAGAAAAGAAAGGTTTATTCGGTGAAAGACAAGTTAAACATTATCGACATAACATAAACTACAGTAGTTTAACAGTTAAAACTGGATTACTGTATTACAGTCAGCCCGTCTTATCCGCGGACTTCGTATCCACGGTTTTCACCAACCGCGGTTGGAAAAAAAAACGTAAAATATAAACATGAAATTCTTAAGAATTCGTATTTTAGCACGCGCTCGTATAGTTTGCCGTACGAACTACAAGCGAGCCACTCGTGCACGAGAGAGCAGCTAGTTTCGTGTTGTCAGCCACTGTTATCTACTCTGTTACGCAATGTGCTTGGTGCACGCAGTATGTTTGTTTACCAGCAGTCAGCGGAGGGTGCGGGCGGCAGGGGCGAGGAAGTGATGCAGCGTCAAATGTACGGGCGGCGGTACTTCACTTGCATAGATCTTATCGCTTGCCGCACGCTTCCAAAACTAAATGATTTCATATCTCCCGCAGGCTGCATCGCCTGTCGCCTGCCTGCAAACTGCTTCCACGCAGAACACATGCGTGCATTTAATTACACTGTCTTGTTTGCCCGCTTGCCGCCCACCCGCACGTAGTACACGACCCTGAAGCGCCTCTACTGTGTGCAATTATACACAATTCCGTGGCCTGCAGCGTAATGTTTCCTAAAAAGAAAGACTGTAGTGATACTTCTAAATCGAAGAGAATATCGCAAAATTCTCACTTTGACTGACAAAATGAAAGAGCTACATTTAATCAAAGATATATCTGTTGTAATTGGCCGCAGGTACAGGGAAAAAACCAGTGTGCCATTCGTACGTCTCAAAATAAAACATGACAAATAGGATCAAATGTTAGTACTGCACCGAAAACGGCAAAAAAAATCGAGCCAAGTTAATTTAATTGCAGTCAGTGGTGCTGTATTAAAACTGAAACCGCTAAAATGTTATCTATGTTTACCAGTGTAGTTAAATTTTTCAATGACATGAGTGAAAAAAAATCGCGCCAAGTCTATTTTATGTTTATGATCCAATTCTTTTCTGTAATTGATATGCACGCCATACAAGCAAGAAATATTTAGAGACAAATGCAAAATATTCACCCCCATGTAGTCGTAACTGTGCTTGTTTCACTGTTGTTTAATGTAGTTGACAAAGATAAAGTACTCATTACACGCGAGAACTAGTGTTATCAGATGCCATTCTATCAAAGCTTGTGGTGACACACATTGTCTGCCCAGCGCACATCCTTGGTAGTGTAGGGTGGGTGGAGAGATAGCGCGGCAGATCAGGCCCGTGCTGTGTTGTAACGTCAGCAGTAGCCGACCACCTGGCTTACGCGCGTTGTTGCCAAGTCACTGCGACCGTTCGCAGTGTGACTGCCGCGGGCCGCTATATTTAACTTGCGCTGCAATGCACACGCTACGTGTAATTTTTACGATATTCAAGTGTTGTGTAAGAACATTGCGGCGCTAAATAACACTTAATTGAAAAAAAAAAAAAATTTCCCCTGGTCTATCTCGGTACAGCGCGCATAGGCTATAGCGCGGGTTAGATTTATGTCTCCCGACATGAGCGCTTTATCGAGCCTCTACTGTACATTCCTAATTTTGCCAAGTAAAAAGTGTGTGTGATTGTTGTATTTTGTTTGTAACTGAATTGTCAAGTGAAAGATTTTTAACTACACTCTAATGTAAGTACCTAAAATATCAGTAGTTGTTTTAATACTGTCAGATTATTTCTCAGTATGTAATTTCCAAATAATGCTGATTAAGTTATACCAAAATTACAGTCTTGACAACTACGCAGGTAACAATAGAATAAGCTATGTTTGCACAGTTATACCTGTGCTATAAGGTTCAGTGCATTGGCATGATTGGTAAATTATTTACACTAAAATATCCAAGCTACACCGTGCATGAGTGTGGAGACGGCGATGCAACAGAAATTCAGAGAACTTATTGCTCCGTTAAGCATGGCTTGGGTTGTTACCCCTCTCTCCTATAATTTTCCTTTCTATTGCCTTCACCTACCTTCCCCACCTTCTCGTGAGAGAGAGAGAGAGAGTGAATGCATGTATGTGTATGTGTGTGTCCCTGCACGTGCGTGTGTGTGCGTGCGCACATGTGTTGTGGATAATCTCTCGCCAATTCTGCTCGTGGCCAAGTGTAGAGCATTTTACTTCTTTCTGCTCAGGTCTTCATGTTGTTCACTTTGTCTCATCTACAAACAAGTTTCATCAACTATAAATATGTTAGTAGCTTTTCAATAACTTTGCGACCAAGGCAGCTGGTCCCGTGATGCTTCATTGTTTTAATTGTTTTTGTAAGCGATTTTTCTATATCACCTTTTTCGGCGGCCACCTAGTGAAATATTTGATTTAGAAACTAAGAGAGGATGGCAGCCACTGACAACTCTTTAAATTCCAATACTGCCGACTTTATTTTGATCTGAGAGTTTCCATGTTTTTGAGTCGTAATGGCCTCAGATTCATCTGCATATTTCTTGTGTTAACATTATTGATGTGGACTAGTGCGTTTCATTGAGGATTTGTAAAATTTAAATGTTTAAGTGTTCACTGATTTGTAACCGTGTCAATGTCTTGTTGAAGCTTATGAACCAGTATAATGGATAGGCATACCGATATTGAGGATGTGCATTATGTGCCATAGATTTGACATGACTCAGAATAAAGTTGACAGTAACGTGGATATATTTGTAGTTACAAAGTGTATGTTGCGTGCTTTAGGTAAAGTATGTTCTCAAATTGGTATTCATTCCTCGAATGATTGTGTACATGCACTTTCACGTTGTCATGGTTTGCAAATTGTACAGTACAATTCTGGTTAAGTAACTTACTGGTTATGCAAAGATTTACTGTACTGAACACACATTTTTACATTTATGAATTTAGCTATTGACTTTGTAATGTATTCTGGCTATGTTCACGTAACTACGTTTGTTAGCAATTTGTTTTCAAATACTGTTCATGTGATGGTACCACGCGGTATGCATAATCTAATGACTACTGTAGTAGAGGTGTGGAAATCAGTAATTGCAACAGAAATGCAGAAGTCACAATTACAATTGTAACAAATCACTCTGTCATAGGGACTGTTTTGATTGTTTAAGAATCTGTAGTTATAAATTGTTTGAAATCTATAGTTGTAAATTGAATTTACTACCAGTCTTAATGTTTCTTTCACTGAAACTTGTAAAGAAACATTTCAGAATTATTGTAACCTATGATATAAGGTAAATGTTTTTGTTTTGTGCATTGACTACTTTTTTGGACAAATGTTATGGGCCTTTACTGTATTCATTTAACACTACTTACATATCATATTCTGCTTAATATGAGATTTAAAATAATATCTTAGGTGGCTATTGCATGTCTTCATATTGTATTGAAATTTTTATAGCCCATTTCGAAAAGACAAAATATTCTTAATTACTTGTCTAAAATATTTACTGTCATTTTGTGCATGAAATATCTATCATGCTTTGTAAAATTACGTTAGGTTTGAGACTGAAAACAGTAAAAGTGAATTCACGTACTGATGTGCTCTCATTTCAGTTGGTAAACAGGATTTTTCTTAACACGTGAAGGAGGACACTTGCTTCAGTAACATGCATAATTCTTGAGACACTTTAGCAACAACTCAAAGATGTTAGTTCAATTGTAATGGTTCTTTATATAACGTGGCATGGCAAGCCAAAAACAACTGTGCTTTGAAAAGCCACAAAAATTCCTTATGAGTTGTGCACCAACAAGAAAGTTGGCACAAATGGACATGAATTTTGTAGGTTATTGTAAACCAGTGGCAGTGGCAGTAGATGCTGCCCGGGCGTTCTCTCACCAACAGTTAATAATATAAAATTTTTAGTCCTTTATATTCTGTGTAAAATAATAGAAAAATATACATGAGTATTTCGTATACTAGTTTGAAAGAGAGGGTGTTTCTTTTCCTTTCCTTATTGTCCCCTCAGTCCTAAGCTACGCCAGCTTGGCTGAGTGTGTGTCTCCTCAGTCCTAAGCTATGCCAGCTTGGCTGAGCGTGTCCCCTCAGTCCTAAGCTATGCCAGCTTGGCTGAGCGCGTCCCCTCAGTCCTAAGCTACGCCAGTTTGGCTGAGCGTGGCCTTTTCAGTCCTAAGCTATGCCAGGTTGGCTGAGCGCGTCCCCTCAGTCCTAAGCTACGCAAGCTTGGCTGAGCGTGTCCCCTCAGTCCTAAGCTACGCAAGCTTGGCTGAGCGTGTCCCCTCAGTCCTAAGCTATGCCAGCTTGGCTGAGCATGTCCTCTCAGTCCTAAGCTATGCCAGCTTGGCTGAGCGTGTCCTCTCAGTCCTAAGCTATGCCAGCTTGGCTGAGCGTGTCTCCTCAGTCCTAAGCTATGCCAGCTTGGCTGAGCATGTCCCCTCAGTCCTAAGCTACGCCAGCTTGGCTGAGCGTGTCCCCTCAGTCCTAAGCTACGCCAGCTTGGCTGAGCGTGTCCCCTCAGTCCTAAGCTATGCCAGCTTGGCTGAGCGTGTCCCCTCAGTCCTAAGCTACGCCAGCTTGACTGTGCGTGTCCCCTCAGTCCTAAGCTATGCCA
>PNEQ01046463.1:0-18265 GCA_003012365.1 Medauroidea extradentata | reverse complement strand
TGACTCGTGCCTGGCTAGTGACGTCACGAGGGGATCGGCCGGCCGAGGCGCGTTTTGGCGGGCGTTCAAATCGTGCTAACTTCAATAGGCTGTAACTTTCTTAAGACTAATTTTCCAGCCGTAAGACTTTGCAGGTATGATATTGGTACTAAAACAGTTGAAAAACAGCAGTTACAAAAAAACATGCATGTTGCCCATTTGATTAGTATTCTGGTCTGCGTATCCCTCTTTCACTCCCCTTTAAACGGTTTTCTCAATACAGCCACGCGATACGCCCTACGCTGGTCGCCAGCGACGAGTTCCTGCCATGTGTTCATAACAGAGCTATGAAATATTGCCGGCCGCTGGCGACACGAACTTGTGCTGCCATTTTTACCTAGAGAAATTAACTTAAGACGGTAAAAGTTTTTTGAAGAATCGTGAACGGAAAATAAAGAAACGATAGTATGTTTATGCTAGCATCAATTAAGTAAATAGTTGTCAAACGGAAAGAAGAGGTTAAACTTTCTACCGAAATATAAAGTATGAGAAATGTATTAGTTACTTTTCCACGAACTTACGCAATGCAGTACATTAACTTACACAAATACCGGTATTACAATATAATTTTACTAACATGAAATTCATTTTATCTTCGTTCTGACGTGAAAAATAGTTGCACGAGTGTTAAAATGTGAAGAACTTTTCTTCCTCTTGTTTGTATCAGTCGCCAGCGATGAGCGTCAAATCCAATGTCAGCCGCTCGTGCAATATTCTCAACGCCCGTCGCTAGCGTCGAGGCTCTGATCGGCTGACGCTCGTCGCTGAGCGACACGTCGCTCTATTATGAAAACTGTTTTAACAATCCGGCATTTATGGCTCATTGAGTAGGTCACCAACATTCTCTCATTGGAGGCGTCGCGTACGTTGCCGATTGAAATTAGTGTTTTATGAGGCGTGGCCATTTCTTTCGCAAAAGTTTCAAGTTTCTTTCTAGTAAGTATGTCTACAGCCACCAGATTTTGCTGAGAATATTTTGCTTCGTTTTGTTTCAGTACCTTAAGGGCACATCTGTAGTTCAGCTTCACGGTTATTGGTAGCATGACTTTATGCAGAGACCTTAATTATTTGAATGTACCAATCAGAACAGAGTTAATACGATGCCACACGTCTGAAATTTGCCGGTGGAACTGCAGCATGCTAAGAGCTTAATACGTCCAATCATTGACCCTGTGGCAAGGTGGACCCACGCTTGTCAGCTTGTGGAACGTAGAGGGTTTTATCAATGTGCTCCTATTTTCTCCACCCTTCACACTTATAAATTTTTCATCTATAATCTACTGTTTAGCTTCATTCGATTTCACTCCTCAGGGTTTGTCAGACGCCTACGGTCGACACGTCAGATGTCTACTCTCGATGGGTGATGCCCTTTCAGGACTTATGCCCCGGGCACGGCCGTAGAAGAACAGGTCTGGACACTCGCCTGGATATTTGACCCCCTTGTTGTTTGGCTGCAGTTCACCAAGTTACCGAGAATATTGTGTTTTATTGGCGCTGATGTTACGGCGGTCGGACTAAACTCCACCCACTTCCTTTCTGCTAAGATAAACAATTTATCAAAACGTATTTTTTATCAGTTTATGAAATACTTTTTTCGCTCACAAATTTAAGAAAAGGCTCCAGCAATCTTTATTTGCTTTATAAATTTAACAATGGAAAAAAGTGAATGGAGTTTGAGTCCGACCGCCCGGAAAACTGCGCCAAAAAGTACGACATTCTCGGTAACTTGACGAACTACAGCCAAACAACAAGGGGGTCAAGCAAAATACATTGTTAGATAGGCGAGTGTCCAGACCTGTTCTTCTACGACCGTGGCCCCGGGTTTCACATTCTAAAGGATCACACTTTTTTGGATTAGAAATATAAGAAATTTGTAATTTTAAATGAATCAGCTGTTTTAAAGTTCACATTAAACTATGACGGTTACTGTTAAATACATTTCTGACAGTAAAGGGTTTGTTTTGACATATCTGGTGCAACAATAAATTGCTCCCTAATTACATGATTCATTTGGAAGTTTTACATAGTACTCTAAAAAGACAGCGTCACTGATGACCAGGGTTACCAAGGTCTAAGCTATGACATTGCAGGAAACATGTCAGAAAAATACGAGAACCTAGAAGCGCACATTATCACAGCGTCTGAAGAGGAAGGGGTCTCAGATTTATGTAGTCTCAGGTTTCACATTCTCATAAAGTGGCCCTGTGCCCTTCCTTCAGATACCTCAACACAAGATATTATTATTTTTTAAGCTCTGAAAAGAAGTTACGTGGAGTAGGAACACCATAAGGAAGAGCAGAGTCTTGGGCAAGTCCTTCTTCGACAGTGTGGATGTCCTGAAATGTTCGGAGTGGCAGGGCGGACCAAGGTCCCTATCCAGAAGGAATTTGATATCGGCGACCCCAGTAGATGCACGTGTGGCAGGAACCAGGGTATACTGCCCCCGTGCGGGCGGCTTGTCCCAGTAGAGAGTACATCATGATGGGAGGGGATGCCGTACACCGACCATCGCTGACCCCCTGGCGCGCCATTTCCCACTGAGTCTCTAATTACCTGTCCGGGGAATTAACCGGCGACCTCTTAACTCCCTCATTACCCCTTGCGCCTTCTATAACTCACAGAGCGCTCCCGGGGGAACTCAGGCGGGATACCCCGCCGCCCACGGCCGGCCGCGCATCAGTCATCAGCGCCCCATACCTTCCACCCACCCACGCCTTCCGGCGTCGCCGACAACAGCCGAGCTGCCGGACCTTGGCCGCCGCCCAAGAAGCTCGCCGGACAACGCGGCAACACTGTCAGTCTTCTTACTTTCTTCCGAACTGCTGGCATAAAGCTGGATGTTTGAAATCCTTAAGGGAGCAGTAATTATAAAAGTCCCATAGATGTGTTTAAATTTGATTTGATATGAAATCTATAATTTAAAGAAAATTCCTAAAACTAGCCCTTAAACTTTATACGTATTAAAATTATTTGCTAAGTTTTATAAAACATTTTCAACCCATTTATTAGATGGTTTTACAATATCTGCTATATTTTAAGATCTAGATTTTGGTCTTATTAAGGTCTTAAGCGCTTGTTATGGGTGACATGATGCGAATATGGAGCAGCACCGGAATTAATGAGGGGAAGAGGGTGAATCCGAGATAACTCGCCGACCAGAGGCATTGTCCTGCCCGATTCCCACATGCGAAAATCCGGGAGTCGAACCCAGATCACGTATGTTCTCTAGTCACTGCGCCAACTGCAGGCCCCCTTCAAGACTGAAAAAATATATATATTTAATGAGATAATTATCTACGCTTAGAAAAATGTGCTTCTTACTATTTGATATACCTTTCCTATTTTCTGCTCAAGACACTCGTTCGCGCTGTTAAAATTCTTCATGGCTCCCAAAAGGAAAATATTTTTAGAACCCCTCATATAATCTGTCAGCCTAGCACAAGGAATCTAGCCTAAATTCTCTTTAAGAGCAGGCTGCATGCTGAGACAACAAGACTCAAAATGTAAATTAGCGTAAGGCAATAAAGGTGGCAGCTCGTAAAAAGTGTAGAAAAGTTGAATATGTTAATCGCCCCTGTTTGAAAGTCAACGACTCCCCTAGTAGTTGCTATGTAATCTTTATAAATATATCGGGACAGTTAATTTTCACTTATGAAAATGTTGGGACGTGGTACCCCGGGTGAAATGCACGATGTTGTGCCGTTAATGGTGACCATCTTGCCTGGCCTACAGTACCATAAACAAAGCACGCCGAGAAGGCGAGATGCCCCTGGCGGAAGAAGCTCATCCTGAAAACATGCGGCTATGAGTCCGGCTGGTGATACTGTCTGTTTCACATAAGGCGTCCGTGGCTTATAGGCCCAAGTACACGTTAGGCCGATCCCGGCATAGCGATCGCATGGATCGTCACCTGTAAACGCAAGGCACTCTTCTGGCAAGAAGTCTTCGCCTGCAATCCGATCATTAGAGAAACCGACTTCTGCTGAAAGTATTTTCGACCAACTGTTTTCGTTGCCTTACGTACACATCTGCAGCTTTCTTTGTGGTAAGGTGTTTCCCATTTGACGGTGCCACTCAGAGTAAAGCCCAGTTTACACCAAAAAACAACAGTAACAATGTTAATTTCAAAATGTTAGCTATAAAAATATTTTCAACAAATTCTAAGCTATGGTATACTATTAAAAATTAATGTTGATATCATTATGTGCTATTAATATCGCTGAAAACATCGATGTTACTAACAAAGTTATAAGAATGATGAACGGATGTTAATAGCAATGTTCATGACAAAAATGTCTCAACATTGCTGATAACATTGCTAGTAACAGTTGTTAACAACATACTTTGATGTAGACCGCCCTAGATTAGGTCGGGAAAACAGTGTTATCAACAGTGTAGGTGACAAAGATATTAACAAGTTTCAAAAATAATTTTCTCTGTATTGAATAAATGTTATGGCTCAAAAACTGAACCTACAATAAAATTGTCTTATAAAACCCTTAAAGGAAGAGATAGACGTAATTTCAGTGATCCACTTTTGCGTTGTCGAAATACACTAATACAGAATAGTTTCAGAAATAATCACAGTATGGAAAACAAAATAAACCAAAATAAAGACGCTTTTACATCTCGGCTAATAAAACAGTAAGCTGTAGAACATGAGTTTAAGTCAAAACCGATAATAATGTTTATTTTTGTAACTTTCTGCTACGCTGTAGTGAACATTTGTTAACGGAAAGCAAACCCAAGCGTTTAAAAAATGCTGTTTTCAACCACCGACGACAAAAGAGGGGTGTTATAAGTTTAACGTGTGTATCTGCGTGTCCGTATGTGGCGTCGAAGCTCCTAAACGATACAGCGATTTTGATTGTTTTTTGTTTGTTTGAAAGGTGACTCGATCGATTATGTTCTTAGCTATGATTCAAGAAAATATGTTCAGCCGTTTCAAGATCATCAGCTCTTTTCTAGTAGTTGAAGGGGTGTGAGTAAATTTTACTAGATTGATCGATTCGAAATTTAGTATCCTCTTAGTACGATTCTTTATTTTTAATTTAAAATATTTACTTGTAACATTATTAATACAATTTAAACGTGAATTGCTTGTTCCATAAACTATAACTTTCCTGATGCTCTGTGCTGCCCGAGGTTACCTAACCAGAAGATGTAAAATGACACATGCACACGCCTGTCTGCATATATCAGTATAGATGTTAACAGTGAAGCCAAACAGACGTTGATACGTGTCGAGGAGAAGGACGTAGTGTTATGAGAGATGTAACGAAGGAGGGAATTACGTTACAAATGAAGAAGGGGCCGAAGGAGCGCGCGCAGTAGATGAGAAGTGGTGTTTTCGTTAGGTGGAGGAGCTGGAGTGGTGTTTACTTAGCACTCGCGGCTAAACGACGGGCGTAGACAGTATTTATGATGTAAGCGGATCTCGTAGCACTTGCCGTCGAGAGACGGGGAGATGAAGGATGCTGCAGGGAAGACAGATCGTCCTCAGACCGGGCCCGGGCCGATCATCCAGCGCGGCAGAAATTGAAATTAATAGGTATTGAAAAGAAGTGAAGGGATGGGGGATAAGGGCATTGTTTGGAGCTGGTTATTAGATTATGTGTTCCCCAGCGCGGGCCGGCTACCCGGGGAGAAGGGGATGATGTGAAGCAGACGACAGGACGAACCCCGTCGCGCGGGGCCTCATGGGTGCACAAACCTCTTCCTTGGAGGTGCACCGCATCACAAGCTCTCGCATCACCTACACTTAGGGAACACTTTTGCTGTCGATGTAGTGACAGTAGCCTTAGGAATACCACAGGTGTGCTTACAGGCCCCCTTCACTTTAAGTGCATGTTTCTTCGCATTTAACGACAGCTATTTTTTTAAACATAAATGGAAGCCGATACCGTAAAATCGCTTCGTAACTTTGTTATGGCTGATTTAAACTGCGTACTCTAATTTTGTCGAGTCAGAAGACTACAAAATAGTTGCTAATTAGTTAATTAACGAAATTTCCTTTTAATTGATAAATCAGCTCTACTCATGGTACAGTTTGTCTCGAAATATTACATTTTATAGTAAAACCAATTTGCAAAAAAGTTACGAAGCTATATTACGATATCGACTCTCGTATGCATTTTAAAAAATAATTCTCTCGAAAGCCGAGAAACTCTGGCCCAAGCCCTTAAAGCCACGTTTACTATTTATGTTATTTTAGTAAGATTTGTTTTTTTAAATCCCAAAAGGCTGCAGATATCGCAAAATCATTACATTATTATATTGTAAATGGTTTGTACTATATAGCCTAATTTTTTCAAAACATGTGTCTATTTTTTGCTAATTATTTACTTTAAGAAAATTTTATATTTAGTCCATAACTATCCGAAATTATAGGAACTAATGTTTAAGAAAATTAAGCTACATAGTGCCAACAATTTCCAACATTTCTATGTAACGGTCTATACACTTCGCTCCCTTTCAAAATTTTAAGAATTTAATCTCTAAAAAACAGCATAAATTGGAACCAATGGCCTTATTGTAGCCATTCAGAACGGCTATTTCTTAAACGTCCCTGTATTATAGCTGTAAATAAGGGCTACAGTTATTAGTCTTTGACCACTGATGAATCGAAATATAATCAGAAAGAATAGTTATGCTAACGATATCCTTTCCTTCTTTATTTTTTCTCATCATATTTGTGAAGCGTATGTTCCTATACAAGTTATTAAATTGTACAACTTCTAGAACGTTTTGTAGTGGGGATTATCACCAGAAAAAAAAAAGCATATTGTAACCTATAAATGTGATTTAACATACGCTGATAACATGCCAAGATGAAATTATATCCCAATATTCAGCGTAGGTCACGAAGGAGTAAGTATAAGGGGGATATCGCCGAACATTTTAATTGTTATAAAAGTTTCATATACGTAGGCCTACGAGAAATGGTTTGCTTTATAGACTAACACGGTGACTTTTTTTGCTGTAACGAAACTGTTTTGGTATTCATAGTCTTTGAATAATGGCATTTCGAAGTAAAAATTTGGACAAAAGGGTTCGTACTATAGAGAATATCCAACAGACTCAGAACAATTAAAAGATATACACTGAAGAACAGTGTAACGGACTACGTTAAGACATGCATGAAAACCGCATTTAATATTTCCTTTCGTGTTAAAAAAAATATTATTTTTATTACAAATTAGTCATTTTCAATATGAAACATGTATCCGGGTTTAATACATGTCTTAGCCTGTGAAACTATTTGCCACTGTGAATTATTTCATTTCGTTAGCTCAGTTTGTTTCGCGTACTAGCATAAAGTCTTTTATCTGAAGATTTAGGCTTTGGTATGCCGTTTTATAAGAGCTATGAAAGTTAAGAAATATTTTCGTTTCATTAAAAAAAATTGTATATCTGTAAAACAAATCATGTCTCGAACAAAAATAAAAAATATCAAAGTTCTTCGGTGAAAAACCCTCTTAAAATTGTTTGGTGATTGCGAATAAAAATATAAGCAGAGAATGGGTTCACAATTTACCCGCTACGTGAATTAAGTGTGAGTAATACCACCCTGAAAATCAACTTCAAAATTTTATTTGATCTCAAGCAATGACTCTCTGAATACTGTCTTCTACAAACAATGAAAGATAGAAAGCCCTATACAGTAGGCGCGAGATGTCGCGTCTGAGATATGGACATCAGGTATAGGCAATACGAGCTAGACTGGCTGACGCGTCAACAACTGTGTTGTCTTTATGCGTGGAGCTGCAAAACGACTTTTTTTATATGGGCGACCTTATTTTTTTACTTACGGAAAGTACGTAGTAAAGTCCAGTGTTTGCTTCTCTAATTTCTTTTTACGATTCCTGTTGGTATTATTCGTGTGACAGCAGTCTGAAAAAGCCGTTTATAGCCGTTTTACGGTAGCCGGAATCAATGTCCCTATAAGCATGATATCTAAAAAACGAGAACAGAGAATAGTACTATTAAATGCGTTTTCATTTCGTAGGTAAATATATCGAACACATGTTTAGTAGTTCCTCTTAAAACGTTTTCTCCGAACACGCGTCAACACTGTTCATGCGCCTACTACATAGGGCTCTTAAGTACTATTTTATTTTATAAAAAAATATTACTGTGTCGATTTTCAAAGAAATATTTAACACCATTGGTTTCACTCGATAGACAAAATTCACGTTGTCTCGGAAGGCAATCTAGAAAAAAAAAGAACCTTTTGATAACTTTGAAACCAATAATTTATACTAACCATTCCTTTTAAACAAACTTTTGTCCCAAAATCAAATGTTTAAAATTTCAGCTTCCCAAATTATGCACAAGAAACACACGTTTGTAGTTAAGTTTTTCCGACGAAGTTAGCATACACATTTTCCTGATATTGCTGATTGTTATTCACTTACAGAAACCCGCTGAGTTAACGTAACGTATTTGACACTAAACAATGTTCAATGTCATCTTAAGCGTAGCCTTCCTGTTGATGTGAACTACAATTTTTTCTTGCTCACGACGACCAGTGTTGCCACCTCCAGAAACATTGCTTTTTTCTGCAGGTCAACCTGCACAAATATGTAATATAAGAATAGTTATTTATTTGTTTGGTTGCATGCACTTACGCTAGCATTAGTAGTTTTATTTCGAGCGTAGTTAAAGAATACATCTATTGATATCGTTTGGTTAAATTTCATTATTTTGAGTGTTCCGGTTTCCAAAAATAAACAAACAAAAGGTTTGTTGTATTTAATTAATACTTTTTTCACAACTTATGCAAGCTAAGGATATAAGTAGTTTGCTGTACCAAGCCTCCTTTATTGTGTTTTTACAGTCACTGATTGGTGAATGATTTCATTCCACGTTGCTGGCTCTTACAGGTAAAGTTTGACACACATGTGGTAGGTTCGCTTATGTATTATTAGGTCTTCTGTGACTACGCCTCAGAGTTTAGCCCGGTCCATACATTGTTTTGTTTATGAAGTTTTTTGTTGAACGGATCGGGCTATTTAAGAGGGAAGAGCGGACATTAGCTCAAATAAATAAATACAAAACCTAGTAAAAGAAATCAATTTTCAACTTATCGATTTTAACGATTCCTATTTTTAGACAATGCATTATATGTGAAATTTCTTAAGGAATGCTGAGACAATAAGGTAATGACAAGAGAAGCATAGTTCTTATTTTTTTAACATGTTAAATATAATTTAGCAGTTAAGATGTTATTTATAAATATAAAAACTGGTCTGACTTATTACTGATGACGTTTTCTTAAAGACCTTTTAAATGGAGTGTTAGACTTATAGTTGATTCACTCACTCTTGAATGAATTCTGTGAATACTCATTGAATGACAATTATTTTTCTCCGACTGATGTTGTGTTAAAATTGACCTATTTAATTACATCGGAATTAATTACTCTGATCACTGCAGTAAAACTCAACAATTAAAAAAAATAAAATAAAGTGTACGAACTTAGACGTATGACAATTGTGTAATTCCATGCGTAATGCATCTTGCGTTTTTCCCCGTCACATAATTATAACATCGACGTGCAAACCACCATTGGTCAAACACTAGATAATTCACGTGCCATTTGCTTATTTATTCTGTTAACCGCAACTAAATTATGTCTACTGTTTTCTCAAAATATATTTTTGTATTAAATTGAGAATTTACTAAAGTAGACTCATTTCATAGAAAGAGAAAGAGCTAGAGAGAAATTGGCAGTTATAAACTTGCTCACTACAACATATTAGTACCTGTGCACGTGTTTTATGAAATGGAGAGTAAACCTAAACACAAATCAGGTAAACGAAAATAGCCAAAAATTAATTACATGCTGGAAATAGTGGTAAGATGCAGCATATAGACTACAGCCATATGCAATCTCTGTGAAGTGCCACACTCATCCACTCATCAACGCACAGCCCTAACCGCTGGACCTAGAAACGTGAAATTTTCAGCGTAGCTTCCTCTCACGGCGTAGACACCAACAAAGGAAGGATATTTCTAAAATCGAAAATTAAAAAGGGAAAAGGGGCAAAACATGTTTTCGCAAAATTCTCGATAACTCTCTAACCTGATGATATATTGTTATTTTTACTTCAAAACATTACCTAAGAAAATGCACATTTCATAATTTTTCGAATTTTCGAAATTCGGAAACTCAATATGCTCTGTGATTCAAAAGTTGTGTAAGTAAATATCTCAGAAGTAATGTTAAGGTTTTTCGAAAATCGGAATTTAAGAGGGTGATAAGCTGGAAAATAATTTTTTGGTGATAATAAATCTAACCTGACGAGAAATCGACATACTCTATTCTTTAAAATTTGCGTCGCAGAGATATACAGAGGATACAGTAACACTATCAATTTATACGTAATTTAAAGTTAGTTACTTTTCTTTTTTGAGTACACGCGGACGAAGCCGAAACGGGACATTAGTTGTTATAGTATAATGAAATTTTTCTTGCGGAATGAAACTGTGGTTATCAAATGACAAATTTATTAGTGTTTAATGAAAACTTTAAATATCAAAATAAAAATTTACTACGTTAACCTTTTTTTAATTTTTTAGCTGTCAGCATTGCCAAAAATCCTGATTGACCTTTTAAAAAAGGTTGCATCTAATTGAATCGGTATATATTCAACCGGTATTTAAAGTGTTTTGAGAAATTATTTCTTTAACACTGATTGTTCTGAAAATGTTGCGTTTTGTTTGGGCACAAACCAGGACTCGTATAACTGCAAATTCATGTCACTTTAACATTTGGATATTGTGTTATTTGTTGCCTAATGGAGGGAGCTGGACGAATAACACAGAAGCAATTAAATTCAGGTTCAATGACTTCGTGTCACTATTTCAGTGAGCAGCCAATGAGCAGCTGTTATCTGTTTCAGTACATATATTTTCTTGGAAGCTCACCTATGGGTCAGTGATTCAACGCATTTTCCGGTCTCTATATTATATTTAAACTCATGACTCATGAGTAGATATACATTTTTGGTTAAAAGATTTGAACATCAATAGACTTCAACGTCTTATGCCCATATCTACAGCTCTGCTTCGTGGTCAGTGATTGGCTTTCTCAACCCTCACTTGTCTTGGGATTCTACTGGCAAAATACACAAACGTATGGTGCCACAATTGTCTCACTCTGATTGGCGCAGTCGAATGACAGACGTATCTGAACAAAGACATGCTGCCAATAACGATAAAGCAGATCAGCAGGCAAGGTATGGAAACAAACTTATGCAAAATTATTTTCGCGGCAAAATCGTGACTCAACTCATGATTTGTTTCAAGTATATATGTTTCAAGTATATATATGTTTCAAGTGTGTGTGTGCGTGTGTGTATATAATGAGACAGCTGTGGTATAGTTCCGCCTACATAGTATAAAAATTAATTTGTTCTTTTAGAATAATAATTATTTGAAAAACAAGTTCCCAAAATACGTATTTTTTTAATTTACAAAATATTTTTAATTTTACATGAAAACTTGTAAATATAGTCTACATATATGTCTGTATATTTTCAAACCGTTTTGTACATTTACAAATAATAACTGAACCTTTACAAATACATTTTGTACAGTTTACAACATTGTTTGAAGTGTCACAATATTTTTTTTGTAAAAGTAGAACATATTATTTTTAAAGTGCCAGACCTTCAACTATTATTTTGTTTCACATCACACACTCTGCGCAGAAAAATATACTCCATGTTTACCCACGTGTATTTGGAAAATTTAGACCACTTTAATGACCTGAGAAAATTTTGCTGTAGTGCCTACTGGTAAATATCTCGACATAAGATCACAAGCTTTTTCTTGTAAGAGTACAAAATGGTTTTATTCTGTAGTGTTCCCTAATCATTTACTTAAATAAAAACGACAATAATTCCTGTGCAGTAAACAAATGCAAGTGGAACCACGCCCAGCGAAGTTATCATAACCATGCGTACAGTCACGTCGACAACAATGGTGACCGCCCGAAGAAAATGGCGCTCTACTTTATAAGTATCATTTGCTCGGCGATATCAGTGGGTGGTGGGTTTTATCACCGTGTATTGTGTGAGCACTGCAGCTGATAGGCTTCGCTTAGAAGTCTTTGAAGATGCCGACTGGCTTGTTAGTGCGGCCACACATTGCATACTTCCTCCACTATTACAAGTGTGCAGTCAACTATTCACCAGTTCGTCGAAAGTAATCGTATAAACTCCGTCACATGTGTGTGGAGAAGATTTTACGATGTCACCTTTTTTTTTACGTTTACTTCCATAAAGTACGCATTTCATTGTGTTTGTTTATGATAAATAAATATTTGTTTAAACTTTGAAAAACTCCGTTTTCCTGTTATACGAAAAGCCTTGTGATCATTTATGTGCCATAAACATTTACCGAAGAAACTAACATGGCACTAACTGAGTGAAAATTAGGAGGTGTGAATCAAATATTTTAATACGAGCAGACTCTATGTTTAAGATGGCAAATTTATTTTGTGTTTTGTTTACAGTGCAAACAGTTTTAGTAAATATTACATAAGTAGTAGGCCTATCTAACCATAATATTGAAACAAAATAAATGAAACAAACACTGACATTGTCGGCTCAGTACTCAATTCACCTGGAGTTTTGTACGGTCTAAACTTTAATCAACGTGAAATGAACCACTTCTGTGAAATTTCAGGCGTTTCAGTCAAAAAGCAACTTAAGTTAGTGAAATCGTTCTAAATGCTACTTCTTTAAAAGCGACTTTCTACCTACCTTCAGTGCATTTAACCTGCCTATTACCTAATATTTAGTGAATTATGCAGATTTATCAGTGAGAAAAAGATTGTTAATTGGAATTTTAATGATTGACATTTAACTGATTGTAACCACTGGTTTGGATTTAGACTGAAGTAACAGTGGTGGTCATTTTTTTCTAGTGACAAGTTTTTTCGCTATGTGACCTTCAGTCAAAAATTTTAACCGCTAATTACACACGCTACTCAAAATTATGACAAGCTGGACGTATTTAGAGCGTTAAATTTACTTATTATAGCATTCAGTAATAAAGAACCTTCCCTCGCACACTTTCTTCCTATACCCGTGCCAGGTGAAAAGATATGGTAGGGACCAATGTTTTTCGCGAAAATAATTTTGTCCCACTTTGTTTCAGTGACTTACGTGTACACATCTGCAGTTTTGCTACGTGGTCATTGATTGGATGGTTTAACTCTCACAAGCCATGGGGTTCTACCGGCAAATCACAGACATGCGGTGTTGCAGGAACTATATTGTAATTGGCTCAATCAAATGAAGGTTCTTAACTTAGACACGCTACCAATAACCATGAAGCACAATTGCACATGTGCACGTAAGGAACTGAAACAAACTGAGGCAGAATTATTTTCGCGGGCCCCTACCATAAACACTTTTGAGAAATAGTAAAATAAATGTTAACGAGCAGATTTTTCAAATTTGAAACAAATTAAACCTAGGAGACCTGTCACTTTTTACAAAACATTTCGTACTCTTACAAAAAAATATATTTTTTAAAATTAGTTTCCAAAAATTTTTTGTGACTCTGCAAACAATTGTTGTAAATTGGACCAGATATTAGCTGCAAATATACAAAATTTGTTTGTAGATTTACATAAAAGCTGGTACAAAGAAGTTTGTTAAAGTACAATTTCTTTTGTAAATTTTACAAAAAAAATTTATGCAAAAACCTTTTTTGGAAATTGGTTTACAAAAAACGTTTTAGTACAAACGTTTTTTTTTTTTTTTACTGTGTAAGTATAATTCACGATACTATCGCAAATGTAATATTTTCCCTCTCAGAATTTAAAAAAAAAAAAAAAAAACGTAAAAGAAAATAATTCAATATGCGGCGACTGATGACCGATCTGAAGGTGGTCGTTTGCCCAGACATACGGACGGAATGCAGAGCTTTGTCCGTTACCAGATTATTAGAACATTGTTCATCGCACATCAGTCATTGCTGCCTAGAAATAGCATTTAAATAAGTTCACCAATAGTTATTAAAGCATATTTTATAGTGGCTGATAATTGCGAAAATGGGTGTTTTTGCTATCATTTTTAGGTATGTAAGTCTGGGCGTAGAATCTTTTGATAGGTATAGACGTGTGTAATACACCTTTACCTTTAATATTTCGCCATAAAATGATATGGTCACCACTGTAAGTCTCATACAAGTGCGTGGAAAAAATTCATAATTTTATATTTGCATTACATATCAATCGCTTTACAGACGTTACTTTAACTACATTTTCCACTTGTAAAATTTGTTTAGCTCTCATAGTTTTCCAATAGCGGCATGTTAGAGTCAGAATTTTCAAATTACGAGCACATACATAGCAATAACAATAACCAAGTGACTAACTCGAATTAAATATTTTACACTTAAATTTCATATTAAAGGCCTTATGCTAAAATTTAAAAAATGCACAGAAAAGCCCTTTTTATATTTTTAAAAGTTGTCATGAATAAAGTAAACTATCATTAGTTTCTTTTTTTTTTAATTACAAACAAATTTAATTGTATGTTTTACAATCTTTTTGCAGATGACCCATAAAATCTAACTTCAGTGCAAATTATTCATTCGAGTGAGGCACTTGGTTTCATCATTCTTATGGTCCCGTAACTCTGCTAAATTTTTATGTCGTTAAGGGGAAGATTATGACAGCTAAAAATAAGTTTACAATTGGAAAATGTAGTAAGAAATAACGTCTATAAAATGGACACTATACGGTGCACATATACAAAAATATGCATTCTTGCGACTTAAAAGCCCTAAGCGGAAGTCAACAGTCAACAGGGAGAGTTGGCCAACACAGTTTGCAGTCGCTGTAGAATCTGCACGAAGCCATACAGGAAGCAAGAGAGCGGTATATATCCGGCAGAGAGGGAAAGTGTGAAGCTGTGGGCCGAGTGTCGGCGACATGAAAGGCGGCTGTATCACCGAGCAAACAGCAGATAACCCCGCCACGAGCCGGCCAAACACCTGTGCCTCACGTCGACAACGCCCTACCAGAGTTTGTCCTACCTGCACGATCTGTGCCAACGTGACGACAGAAAACGTCTTGACCCCGTACCCGGACAATCTCTCTCGGACATAACTTATATTTTCAAGAAGTTTTCAAGAAGGTTTCAGAAGTGAAATATCCGAGTCTCCTTACAAATATTAATATCGATGGTGCTGAACTGCAAGCTCGTATGTCAGGGCAGGCAAAAGCACTTTAAAACATAGTAATCACAGTCTGTCTCGTAATAACGGTTCAGACATCATTACCATACATGAACATAAATTAAAAATTATATAACACACATATTAATCAATATATAGGTATAACAGCGACATACAAGGTTGCTATATGCGGGAAATTGCATTGTTTCGACATACGAGATTGCAGTTCAAAACCATCGATATTTAGAGTCATGAGTAGTTGCAGAAAGATTATTCAACAAATTTGTAACAATACCTTGTAGAGACCTGCATATTTCGCATTATTTTCTGAGTGCTGACTAGACTGCAACATGCTGTTCGTTTTCTCGATGTCTTCCATTAGCACACAGTGTCGGAGCTTGGCGCAGGGGACGGCTTTTGGTAAATAATAAGACTTTACACGGTATAGAGACCAATCGCATGCAAGGTAGTCAAATACGTAAATTACATCACATAAGGGCCAGTGGCCAATGACGTCAAAGACTGCGATCAAGGCTGAGCAGTGGTCACAATCTGTGACGTCATTGGCCACTAGATCTTATGTAATGCCTAGGGCCATTAACTTTTCGCGAAAATAATATTGTCCCAGTTGGTTTCAGTGCCTTACGTTCACATCTGCAGTTCTGTCTCATAGTCTGTGATTGGATGTTTTATCTCTCGTGTGTTCTAACAGCAAATCATTGACGTGTGGTTTTGCAGTAACCTTATTCCGATTGGCGCAGTCTAATAAGAGACGTCACTTAACAAGGGCACATTGCCAATAATCGTGAAGCACAGCTGCAGACGTGCAAACTGGGGCAAAATTCTTTTTGCGAAAAGTTCATGGCTAGAGATAATTATTTATCGCGTGAAAACTTGACTGTTGCTGGATTTCAAATCACGTTCAGCCTATCAGAAGATTACTGGCTTTCGCTTGCACGTGGAGCTGCTAAACTATTTGACTGAGCCGATAAGAATACAAC
This sequence comes from Medauroidea extradentata, assembly GCA_003012365.1. Taxonomy (NCBI): domain Eukaryota; kingdom Metazoa; phylum Arthropoda; class Insecta; order Phasmatodea; family Phasmatidae; genus Medauroidea; species Medauroidea extradentata. The sequence continues at coordinate 2,024 of PNEQ01046463.1, read as the reverse complement.
TATTGTAATGTTTTATGCCTGTTATTGGTCTCCATACAGTTAAATTGTGTCAGGTGTACATCATCTAGTCATATATGTGGTGCAATTCATTGTAGCATTTTCAAGGGTACGTTCAAACAAAACATTTTCGCGGTATACTATCCCATCATCTCTATTCGTGGCCCTAGTCCTGACTGCCTTGGATGCGATTGTTCACTATACCGTGTAAATTCTGATAATAGACCAAATGCGGTCCCTGGTGCATGCTTCGACACTATATGTTAACCGGCACGGTAAGTAAGCTTTACGTCTCATCGACAGCGAGGTCATTAGAAAAGGTAAGACAACTTAGTACAATGACAAAAGTTGGGAAAGGACTCAGCAATGGCCTTTGTTTAGGAGCCATCCTGAGATTCGCATGGAGCAATTCCGGGAAAATATGGAAAACCGAAATCAGGACGGCCGGAGCCGGGGATTGAACCCGGATCCTCTCAAACGGGAGTCCAACGTGTTACTGTTTCACCACCTCACTCGGTTTATGTAAATAGAAGACATCGAGGGAACTAACAACATTTTGCAGTCTAGTCTACAATATAAAAATAACGCGACAATTCCAGGGCTCTTCCTTCAGGACGTTTAAATGATCAATACTGTAATATGTATGTATAATTGAAACATTTGTCTTTTCAGAAATGTTATGAACAAATTTTCTTTTAAAACGTCTTTTTTTTTAAGAGGTGGTTAGTGCAACAAAATGAAGTATTCGCGAATCAATTAGCAGTTACGAAGAAAGTCTTGTAAAGAATATTATTAATGAGTTACACATACTTTACACTTTCCTCGGACGTTAAATATTGAGTAATGTGAGGTGTTTACGGTGTGTTTGATACTAACACCGAAATTAATATATAAATAAGTGACGTAAATATGTCAATTGGCTAAAAATTATAAAATAGTCATTGCTTAGAATTTTTAACATTACTGTGAATAGCTACAGACCTAAAAAAATTGCGTTTTCATCTGAGCACAGACTGGAACCACTGGCCCTTGACAAAATTGACACCTCATCTTGGGCTCTGAGCCAATAATGAAGAAGCATCTAATTACGTGCCTAATTATTAGAGACATGAACTTTTCGCGAAAAGAAATTTGCCTCACTTTGTGTCAGTGACTTGTGTGCACGTCTGTAGACTTGCTTCACGGTCAGAGATTGGATGTTTTGACATTCGTGAGTCGTGGGGTTTTACACGCAAATCACAGACGTGTGGTGTTACAGTACCCTTATTGTGATTGGTACAGTCAAATGAGAAACGTCACAGTTCAAAGGCACGCTGCCAATATATATGAAGCAGAACTGCAGACGTGCACATAAGGCACTGGAACAAAGTGGGGCAAAATTCTTTTCGCGAAAAGTTCATGTCTCTACTAATTATGTGGTATCACTGTTTCAGAGATAAGCCAATGAACTGCTGATGTCTACTTGAGTACACAGATATTCTTGGAAGATAGCCAACAGATCAGTGAACCCGTAAATTTGAGTACACAGATATTCTTGGAATATAGCATACAGGTCAGTGAACCCGTGAATTTGAGTACACAGATATTCTTGGAATATAGCATACAGGTTAGTGAACCCGTGAATTTGAGTACACAGATATTCTTGGAATATAGCATACAGGTCAGTGAACACGTGAATTTGAGTACACAGATATTCTTGGAATATAGCCCACAGGTCAGTGAACCCGTGAATTTGAGTACACAGATATTCTTGGAATATAGCCTACAGGTCAGTGAACACGTGAATTTGAGTACACAGATATTCTTGGAATATAGCCTACAGGTCAGTGAACACGTGAATTTGAGTACACAGATATTCTTGGAATATAGCCCACAGGTCAGTGAACCCGTGAATTTGAGTAGACAGATATTCTTTGAATATAGCATACAGGTCAGTGAACCCGTGAATTTGAGTACACAGATATTCTTGGAATATAGCCTACAGGTCAGTGAACCCGTGAATTTGAGTACACAGATATTCTTGGAAT
>PNEQ01046462.1:0-18183 GCA_003012365.1 Medauroidea extradentata | reverse complement strand
ACGGGCGGAGAAGGAAATAGTAATCACTGTTTCTGCTTCTCTGTGACAATGACAGGTTGTTTACGACTTGACGGCTCGCAGCCGGCTGCCCGTGCCCAGAGCCGGCCGGCCAGTGTTGCCAAACGTGTTCGAGGTGCCGTTTTTTATAAATTATTTTATTTTAAACAGCGTTAGCTTGTACCTGTAAGTCCTCAATTTACGTCGGGGATATGTTGCTAAAAACCACGACGATTATTATGACGACGTAAATCGAGGACTTAACAGTATATAAAACTTTTTTTTTTTTTTAATTTTGCAAATTTTCTTGTTATGGAAAATACAGTATTTCAAAAATCCGTGGTTTTCAGAAATCCGAAGGTCACAAATCCCCGAGACCCCCGGATTTGTGAGAGTTTACTGTATATATTTTCCTAGGTATGCTCAAAATTGTAACATTTAAGGGCATTACCAAAAATTAACAAACATGTATGGGTAACTTACGTTTTTTTTTTATTTTTTTTATTTCTATTTGACATCTAAGAAGATTAAATAACAGTAGCTTATTTGGTTACAACAGACAAGTTGCAAGAGCATACGACAGTGCAAGCAAACGTCTTTAAACTAAAGTAATAAATAAAATAATTTGTGCAAGCATTATTACAATTATTTTTTGTGTTGCCTTCAATTTGGTTCTGCACTATCAGATCATAAAGCAGTATAGGCCAAGTTTTTAACTTTCAAGTAGTGGACTATCAAAAAACGTATCTTTTGTGATAGGGCCTACCTTCGAAATATTAGTGTTTCATAGTCATGTGACTCAAAATACTTAAATAAACTTGTTAACATATTTACTGTAGACTACATAGCAAAAATTTGTGCTCTCACAACCTAAATGGAAATAATATATCAATAAAAAGCACAGTTAGTAAACAAACATGGGTAGGCCTAATTGCCCAGATCAGCTTTAGATCATTTTGTTAGTTAACACATATTATTAAGGCCATCATCTTTCATTTACTTCAAACAATTGCAAATAACTTAAATATTTTTTAACCAAATGCTTTGAAAAAAAAATTGAGACTGTGTACAGTCATACGATAAACAGTTTTGCCAGAGCGTTTTTAAAAATGATTTATCTTGTGCCAGCAAAAATTATTTTGCTTAATTTTGGTTAATTTTGACAACAAAATATGTACTATTTCAGGGGTAAAAATCTAAAAATCCATTTGGTGTACTGCAACAGAAAAATTCAGATACACGTGATGGTATATAAGTGTTAAAACTGGCAGAATATATTTTTGGTATATCTATTAATTTGCGTTAAAAAAAATGTTTTCAAAACCACTGCAAAACTAAAGAGTGAGGCCTTAAACAAATACACGTTGATGACCGGAAAATACTGTGTAGGTCTTTTGGCATTTTCTTTTGATAATATGCAGGCCTACATTATAGCAGCTGACAGAAACAAAATTTCGCGTGGACTTGATATTAAATGGTACCACTTACTTGCTGAAATAACCATTAAACACAAACTTTTTCATAAAAAAAGAATTTATTGAGTCTGTGCCTTGAAAAAGCATGTTTAAATATAGGACTACAACAAGAACCATAAGTGTTAACCCACAAATTATGTTACAATAAAAGGTAGGTAACATTTTTTTTTTCTGTAGCACTTTTCTCTGAACCGATTACCTACTTTTAGTGACTGGTTTTTGTAGACATGCCATGTTGCTTTAAGGCTGAACGTTTTTCCAGTTCCCTCTTCCGAAACACATTTTAATATCTCGTTGTCATTGTCGATTACAGGCCGGGTATTTTAGTCCCTGCATTGCAATATATTACAATTACATATATCTACGCACAAAATATCAAAGTAACATCTTACAAGAATCACATAAGCACACGAACACACTAGAAGCTTTGTTTTGGTTACCGGGCGACTGAGAATGGTGCGGTTGTTTGTATATTAGTTACAAAATTAAACTGTTTGGATATAATAAAATAGTTAACTGACTAATGCTGGATACGGAGCCGTGCTACTGTATTACGTTTCCTCCAAAATGCTTACTTATTTTTCACGTTTAATGCATACTATTTTCAATGTCGGCAATGGAAGTTAGCCAATTTGTTGATCAGGGCTGCCACTACTGCTTCATCAGGTCATACAATCACATCCTGTTATTTTTAATGGTATGTTATTCTGCAACGTGTTTGGCGCGTGTTAAAAATATTGGTAGCATCGGTGGCATCCACAAATCAAGTGGTGAGATGTAACAGCTTTGCAATCTTGTAAGGAATTCAGTGTCCTAAATAATGTTTTTCTTTCAAATATAGTTTCAATGTAAAAATAAACTGATTGGGTGTTGGAAGTAATTCTTATCTAGTATACAGTATTTCGCAACAATTTACAACATACTTTGACTCGCTGGTTATAAAATGTAATCACATCTCCTTAACACAGACTATAAAGAGGTAGTAATTGTGTGATTAAATCATTGCAATTACATTGTTTGCCATCTATGTATCTCGCAGAAACACACTAATGCATGGTTTCCCTGCCAATCAACTAACTTAACTACAGTATTACAGCAGAACTGTGCCTGCAACACCCTACTTGCATGTACAGTGTTTCTAGGCAGGCTTGATCATATTGTGACGCGTCTGCGTCTGCTGTGTGTTTATCTATTGTTGTTGTAGTCACTGTAGTGGGTGTTGAGGTTATGTGGCTTGGCGTGCTCCGGATAGCTCAGTTTAAGTTACTTTCAGGGTTAACCAACCATCGTGATTTCACCAATAACAACTCACTTACTCAGTCAACTGTTGATTTATTTTTACTTTAATTTTGACAGATGTTTGGATTCGGTAAGTTTCTTACAAAAGGCAGTTATTTACCAAACACAAATAAACCTGTCAGCTGTCCGGCGTTTCCATGTCTGACCGTGAGTTAAACAAAAAAAAAAAGGTAATGATGAAACACTTTTTTGTTGCCCGCGATTTTATCAGTGCTATGCCATGACTGCATACACTTATCAAAAAAGAACCCCCGTATTTCCCGCCACCATTTGACAATGTTCAGACAAAACAAACCAAAAAAACTCTAGAAGCACAAAAGCCTCATGCAGTCTCTCCAGCACTCCCAGGGCCAGCCCCACAGAGCCCTCGCGACATCCAGATCTCTCCCTTGCTCTGCTATCACTACACGACTGATAGACCAACTGCCCTACAACTAGCGACCGCCTCGGTCCAGCGCCCGGCACCAACTGCCCCCTCATGGCAACGGACATGGTAACAAATAGCGCACCACGGCAGAGTGATACAACAGTATCCAAAATTTAACAAAACCAGCATAATTACCCTTAAAACAGATCACAAAGGATTCCAAAATTTCCGTTTATAGGTTTTACATTGAAAGAAAATTCTTTATCCACACAAATATAATAATTAGGGACAAAAGGTGCGCAACAGCGGAACTACTTTCGTGGCGCAATACCCTAAGCAACCACCTGTGATGGCTGACCTACGTGCGTCAATAAATTTAATAATAAGCTAAAATCGCCAAAACTCAAAAATTGGTCAAAATACAAGAAAAGGTTACATCAACAAAAATAATTAAAATTTTACTGTGGTCAATTTGAATCCAAACAAGCCAGGAAAATAATCAAATGACTCTACTTTAAAATTCCTTGACTATTTTAATATTAAAATTTTGAAAGGATGAATTTAAATTAACATGTCCCCAATTACTGAGATATTGAATGCTGTTGTATCATAACGGACACCTGACAAACTCACCCTGAAAATGGCATATAGCCTGTTAAGAAAGATTTACATATAAATTTAAATAAGAAAATAAAAACACTTTATAAATATTTAAACAAGATGGGAAAGTGGCTGAACACTTCACAATATCCAGACAGGCAGCAAAAATTAAAGAAGGGGAATCATTATTTCTCAGTATCCTGAAACTTTAACATTTTGAAATATGAGAAAATATATAAAATGTGTATTTTTTTTTTCTTTTTTGAAATTTCACTTGAAATACAGGTGTTCAAAGTTGACTATGCGAAAGCCATTTTCGGAAACAACTATTTTTTTAATTGCAATAATTTCTATACAAATTGAGATAAATGGATGAAACATTTTTCAGTTTTTAAATTCTTGTGTTCCAACTTATTATAAAAATAAAATATTTCAAAAATCAACATATAAACCAAAATTAAAAATTATTTTTAAAATGTTAAACAAATTTTTTACTCAAATACACCTATCTCAAAATTCTAAAAATATTCCAGGAGTGATGTGTGTCCTGAAAAGGGTAAAGTTACATTTTGCTTCTATAATTTTTCAGTAATTATTTTCAGAAAAAAAAATGTCCTTGTTTGACTAATTAGGCACTGTATATATGTTTCATTGATACAAATTTGCTGGTGCAATATATGTTATCCTACCATATAGCCCAGGAAATAAAGGTTTCGTGTCGGGAAAAATTAGAGACAAGCTGAACTTTTAACAGGTGTTAGGACCCAACTAGAGATGTATTTTTTCAATAGTGCCCACCCCTCCCCTCTGTGCTTCACCTCCTACCACTCCTTAAACATCCAATTTGCAAGCTTTTGGATAACCATTCATATCTCCGTTGTTATTTATCGCAGTGACACTTTAATATATACAGTTTTATTCCTTATACTATTCTACACAATAAATGTATTGTAGGATTAATTGTTTACTAGACATTAGCTGAGAAATTTCAAGTTTCACTATTGTATGTAAAGTTTTTTATGAATTTTTAAGTTTAATTTTTTAATTTGCGACATTTTCTCAAAACACTTAAGACAAAAATTGCAGAACGATTCTTTAGCTTTCTAACGGTGTATATGTTTACATAGTTTGGATGACGATGAAAGGAATTAGAGGCCGTAAGTAAACTAAGCACCCACCTCTCGCAACCCGGACTTAAGCAATCTGCCGCGCCATATTCAAGCTCGCTCCGGTGACCTAAAATGTTACTTGTAATTCTTCCTAATTATTCTAAATAAATTATCTTTACAATTTTGGTTCACAATGTAGAAAAAAAGTTGGTTAGGTTTTTATATTATTTTTTCCAGTTTTGGTTTGGGGGGCTTCAACTCGCACCCACAGAGGATCATTCCATTATCCACCACCTATCGACCCGCCGTGTCCCGGACTGGCAACAACCGGTAGCTGTGAAGTAATATACACGACTGCTTATTCACAGTACAAGCATCCCCCGAGTTACTTAACCTGCGACTTACGTTCGTAGATACGTAAAAAAATTCCCAATACAAAAAAAAAGTTACTGTTTGCATTGCTCCCTAACTTCATAACTTCACCACTACACCATTCCATAGCTTTTACGAGCCATGCAAATCTCTCTCTTTGCTCTGAATAGGATTATAATACCTAACTACACATCTGCGACTGTATCTTCTCTGTGTCCGCGCGGCGCCGAGACAGGAAGCGAGGCACTTACGTGGCTGCCACTATCGCGCACGGCACAAACACAGCATCGCCTTTGTGCGTGATGAGTGTGCAGTGACATATGCTGCAGTAGCACATGTTATCTCGTGCTGTAAACTTGTCGCTGACAGAATGTTATCGAAACGTAAGAACGAAAGTTCGGAAAAGGCTGTAAAAAAAGAAACAGACTGCAATAACTTTAGAAGAGAAACTGAAAATAATAAAAATGTATGAAGACGGCAAAGCACTTTCGTCAATCGCTCATGAAATAGAACGGCCTGTTTCAACCATAAATACAATTGTGAAGGAAAGGAAGCGTACTGTCGAAAGTACGAAAGGTGCTGTCACATTGAACACCACCATAATTACAAAGAAGAGGCTGGGCTCGATTTCCGAGATGGAGGAACTGTTGTCTAGCTGGATAGAAGGTATGACACAAAAACGGATACCACTTAGTTTCCTGATAATCCAGGAGAAGGCAAGATCCTTGCATGAAGATTTAGTGAAGCAAGATGGGAAATCAAACATGGAGTGCACATTTAAAGCTCGTGCCAGGTGGTTTGAACGATTTAAGAAGCGAACAAATCTACACAACATCAAGATCACGGGCGAGGCCGCAAGTGCAGATGTAGATGCAGCAAGTGATTTTCCTGAACTTTTCGCAGAAATCATTTAGGAAGGGGGATATTTGCCTGAAAAAATGTTTAATGTTGACGGAACAGCCCTGTTTTGGAAGCGGATGCCAAAACGATCATTTATTTCAAAAAAGGAAAAATCAATGCCTGGATTCAAGGTCGCAAAGAATCGTATTACTATTATGGTCTGTAGTAACGTTTCCGGAGACATGAAACTCAAACCACTTGCATTCTACCATTCCCAGAGGCCTCGGGCATTCAAAAACTGACCCCATCAAACTGCCCGTAATCTGGAAAGCCAACACCAAGGCTTGGGTTACACGTGCACGGTTTGGAGAATGGTTCAGTAATAATTTTGTTCCCGAGGTGAAGAAATATTGCACCAGAAAAGAGATTCCATTTAAAGTGATTCTTATTGTGGACAATGCACCTGGCCACCCTGAAGAATTGGATGACTTTCATCCTGATGTGAAAGTTGTTTACTTGCCTCCACGAACCACATCCCTCCTGCAGCCCATGGATCAGGGAGCCATTGCGACACTGAAGGCCTATTACCTGCTACATACTTTTTCCCAGGCAATTAAAGCCATTGACAGCGGCGAAGGTATTTCCCTGCGTGACTTCTGGAAAGGTTACAACATTCTTGATGCTATCAAGAATATTGCGGCATCATGGGATGAAGTAAATCAGACAACCTACATTGTGTGTGGAAGAAACTGTGCCCTGAATTGGTTGGCGACTTCAAGGGTTTCACCGAAAAAAATCAGACAACCGAGACAAACTGTAAGTTGGGACATTTTCAGCAGGCAACGGAAATGTGTGTTGAGCTAGCATAACAGTTAGAACTTGAAGTGGATGCAAGTGACATAAATAAGCTTCTCGTGTGTCACGATGAAGAGCTCACTAATGAAGATCTGATTCAGTTGGAAGAATTCCGACAATCGGAAGAAAATAAGTCAACCGAGCCGCCACTGGCTGAAGAAAAGAAATTTACAAAGAAGGGATTGGCGGAAGTTTTTAATTTGTTATACACTGCACTATTAAAATTAGAAGCCATGGATGCAGACAGTGAACGGTTTGAGAATGTACGTCGACGTTTATATAGTAACATGTCAAGCTACAAAGCCATTTATGAACAAAAAAAACCAGTGACAACACAGTCTACTCTTGGCAAGTTTGTGAAACGCCGTTCACAGAACATCGCAGATGATCCCGATGACCCTCAACCTTCTACGTCTGGGGAGAGACAGGTAGAAGTTTTCGCACAGAAAGCTTTCGGTCTACCACCATCCCCTACAAGTGTCGACACTTCCCCTTCATCGTAGCTTGCCCCCCTACCATCAGTGCGAGAGAGACAGAAGGAGACTACAGACTAGCAGGCAGCCACCAGCCAGCTGCTGTGACGGGACTTCCCGCTTTCCCGTGCTCCAATGTAAGCAAACATGCCGTGACCGTGGACACAAATTAAATTGAAAGTGTATTTTTTTAGAAATGTTTTTATGTGCAACATATTGTTATTGTTTGATGTCCATCTATCTTCTGGTGTGTGTCAGAGTTAAAAAATAACATGTAGGTAAGTTTAAATATGTTTTGAACTGTAAGTTAGATAGCTGTTGCATTTTTTATTGTTTTTCAATTTGATGTAACAAATTTGTTCTTATGTGATTAACTACACAGACTTTTAGTAACATCAAAAAAACTATTGCGCGTCAAAGTTAAAACATATTACCTTGTAGATATAGGTTTATATTTTGTGTACAATAAGTTAGATAACATTTGCATGCATTAATTTTTTAAAATTTGATTTAACGAATTTGTTCTCATCTGATTATATACGAATGTTTTCAACATTAAAACGGCGTGCGTTGGAGTTAAAATATACGATTACATCAGATTTCTTTACATATTTTTGTGGACAGTAAGTTAGATACCAGTTGCACGAGTTTATTTTTTTTGTTTCATATAGCAAAATGTATTTACGTGATTAGTACGTGTATTATTACTAATATTTTTACGTCAAAACTGAGGCCTTCATATTATTCAAACGTATTCTTTACAATAGTATTATAGGTACAATTACTCCCGTTTATTTAGAAGTATATAGAATTTAAGAGGAAAAGTGCGCCGATACTTCGTACGTATTTTCCGTATATACTCGTTATATGTACATTAAAGGTAACTGTGTGAGAGGGCACACAATATAATTACTACGGAACCAGCCGAAAAAAACTCGGAACAAATCTCGTCAAAACTACTTATATTGAATATATACGGAAAGTATGTCACTTCCGCGCACCCGCACCATAAGTTCAACTCAAATCCGACTTACGCAAAATTACGATTTACGTAAGCAACGTAAGAACTTAACCCTTACGTAAGTCGGGTGATGCTTGTGATAAAGAGCAATCAGTATCGTCCACAGCATCACAGACCTCCCACCCACCCCTAGCTGTTGTGATATTTGCTGAATTGTTCACTTCTGCATGTTTCATTTCCAAAGTTTGCTTTTATTTACACGTCATACTATGTAATTTGTATACACAATTTCTATTTACAACAAAAGTACTTCAATTTATTTTACAAACAGAATAATTCATAACATTTTCGATTCAACACCTATATACATAATTCTTCATCATCAATTGCATCTTCATCTTCATCTATGGCGGTTGCATTGTTACACGAAAGACCATTGCTGTGTTCACACATAGCTGGACAATGTAAACCTGTCTTTCGACATTCACAATAGTTTCCACATGCAGATTTACACGAACATGATACTAAGTACAGCAGATTGTTTGGTGCAAAAGGCTTAGATGTGGGCATTGGCTTAAGTACTTTTTTCTCACCTCCAGCTTCTCTTACAGGCTCCAATTTCCATACCCACTCAGAAGGTTGTAAATTATTTCCTAACTATCTGTGGACTTGCAAATTAACCCTTAGCATATGTTGCTGACATGCCTCTGTTGTTGGAGGCATTTTAGCCAAATCAAAATTCAGCCTTAAGGGCGTGGTCTACCGCAATTTATCGCCATTTTTTTTTTTTTTTTTTTTTTTTATTGGCACCAGATATTTTTTTTTCTTATTTTAGGCACAAAATGTAATTAAATTTTGCTCTTATTAAATTTTTTTATCTCTTATAGTTTTCGCGTAATGGCTTGTTTAAGTCATATTTTACATGTTTCCGTTTTAACGACCACACTAAAACCAACTGATATACCAAGCTGAAAAATATCACAATGGAAAAAGACATTACAGGCTACAATGACATGCTCATAAAAATAAAATTATTTGAATTTTAAAAAAAATGTTGAAACTGAATATAAAAATTTTTAAAATGCAATATTTTTTTAAAAAAAATACGTATGATTTTTATTCTTTAATTTTATGAGCATGCCATTGTAGTAACCACTCTGGATTTTTGCTCCATATTAAAGAAAACCAAGATGACGGACTAAATGACATTTTAAAAATGTTCCTCTTGTGCTATCTCAGCACTTCAAACAGAGCTTACTTTTCAAAGGAAAAGGGAGTCTCATGAGATCCCATTTAGTCTATGGTGTGTATGTATGTGTGTGTATGAAAAAAAAAAGGGTGGAGGGGGGTTAGTGTCCCACGCCCCTTTTTTTAAAACATTTGAAAATATCTATTTTTTCTTAAAATTTGAAACACTTACCAATTTTGATAAGGATATCAAACTTTCACGGTTTGCTATATTTGAATTTGCTTACATTTGAATGGCGGCCTGTTTTTTCAAATATTCGGGTAATGTGTTGTATTTCAGACACCATTCTACCAATCAAAACAAAACTTGGTATTTTTTTAAATTGCAGTTAAGTTTCTGATATAAGTGAATAAGACACGATGGCTGGAAGCGTGAATATATTTGATTGTAAAGAAAAATACATTTACTTAGCACCTGTCACTTAAGAATTTCAGCAATATTCACATTCCTCCAAGATAATGTCTGTAAGTCTTATACACAAAAGTCTTTGTGTGTGTGTGTGTGTGCGTACGTGCGTGTGTGTGTGTGTGTATAAGCTACCTTGTGAGGACATTCGCCAGTTTGCTGAGCGACGCTGTGAGGACATTTTTCCTTGCGAGGACCGGGTGCCGGTCCTTCTAAGGAAAGGTCCTCATATTCGTATTCTACTGGCTATTCTGAGTTCATAAATATATAGGACATTGTATTTCTAGACAGTCCTCATTTTCTTGTTCAAATGCTGAATTTGTAGTTCAGCAGTTTTCCACCAGACGGTATCTAGTCGACTTGCATACACACTTCTTCCAATCTGTGCAGCAAGTGAGAACCTCTTTACACACATCTTAAAGTTGCACACTCTTGAAATTTAACATACTTTGTGAGTTCCTGATGTAAATTAACTACCAGTATCCTATACACCAAACAAGGACCATTTCCAGCAGCCAATCAGGAAGCATTATTAGAAATTTTAAACTGGTGCACACTCGCATCTACATGTTACCTGTACATCAGTGTGTGAGGACCATCTTACACACGCCTGGATACAATTTAAAGATAACAAGCGAGGACCACCTTGCACACGCCTGGGTACAATTTAAATATATCAACCGACGACCACCTTACACACGCCCGGGTACAATTTAAAGATATCAACCGTGGACCACCTTACACACGCCTGGGTACAATTTAAAGACTTCAAACGAGGACCACCTTACACACACTTGGGTACAATTTAAAGATATCAAGCGAGGACCACCTTACACACGCCTGGGTAGAATTTAAAGATATCAAGCGAGTACCACCTTACACACACCTGGGTACAATTTAAAGATATAAAGCGAGGACCGGAGGTAGGAAGCATTATATTAGATAGGTCATACGTATTTTGCATTGCAGGCCCAGTTAGAAAATTGTATAAGCAGTTAATGGTTGATATGCTGCTACAAAATGTTAAGTGTAACTTATGCTATAACAACACGTAAATATATTATCATAGTATGAAGGTAATTACGTATTACTTTACCATACGCAATTTCCTTTGTGCATTTGTATTTTACCGAAATTTCTTTTGAGTTTATTAAATTTTACTAACATTATTTTGCTGGCATGTTTATTTACTTAATATTTCACTATTCTACCATGAACAAACTTACATGGGTTCTTTTTCCTTTAAAAAAAAAAAAAAAAAAAAAAAAAGTAATATAGACAGATACAAGTTGCGAGCAAATTTTAAATAAATACGAAATGAAAATTCAGCAAGTATGTTTAAACTGCAAAAGGTTGTTTCTTTTCCCGAAAATCTTGCCACAAAGATCAGGAGCGAGCATAATCACTACAGAAAATATCATGAAAACATTATTTGGGTACATGTTTATGCATTATTCGGCTGAATCAGCATAACTAAACTATTTTTAATCCTAAATTAAAGGTCGATATTCAAACACGCTGTGACTCAATTGCATTTAGAAGTTGAGAATGATTTCAATACTATCATTAACCAACATGGCAATCAGAGTTTGGTTCCCGGCGGGGTCGACCTGAATATTGGTACGTGAATTTTACTGGACGATGCCACTAGCCAGCTGTTTTTTTTTCGGGGATGTCCCGTTTTTTCCGTCCCTTCATTTTAGCGCTGCTTCATTCCTCATGTCTTTACCAGCACAGAAAAACTGAAAGCATCAATGTTAAACACAAATGTTCTTCGCCCTCTCACTCACTTTGACCGCCAGAGAAAGATTAGTGATGTTTTGTAGGATCTACATTATCACTGTAATGTCAACTGTAATTAATTTTGATGTACTTTTTTAGTTTTCATACATTGTTTTTTCTGCAGGAAATATTTATCTCGTACGGCTGCTTATAACGGAAAACCACAATGCAAGATAACAGCAGCTAAATGTGTGCACACTAAATATCGTCATCCACAACTGACAGGTTATAATTCGAGTTATTATATTTTCTCTTGTGTACATAAAATGCCACTATAGTTTGTTTACTCTTTACTGGTGGCATGGCTAAACCTGGTGCTACTCATCACTGCTACATTACTTATTATAAAGTGAATTCAAAGGTGATTTTATCGAAAGAGTTGCGCAGTGACGATGTTCACAGAAGCTTACATCATCACAGATTATAAATGGAACAGATTGAAGTGGTGCAATGGTTACGCATTAAACTAGCAATTACTATAACTTGGGTTCGAATCCCGATTTCAGTCATCCTGATTTCGGTTTTCCATCGTTTCTCGAAATTGGTTCAGGTGAATGCTGTGACGGCTCCTTGAAAAACGATTCCTCTCTCAGTTCTTATCCTAGTGTAACATTGTGTGTCACCTTCTCAAGTGACCTCGCTGTCATTAAGATCAACAGCCTTTTTAGGTAACAATTAAAAATGAAGTATTTGTTATTGAATGATAATGCATTATTTAAAAAACTATGTTTATATAAATACTGCCGGTATGCTTTGTTTGCTCCACTTATCGACTGGCAAAGACGTGGACAGCCAGGTAGGTCACACGTCGCCCTGCCAGAGCGGAAGTGCCGCCCACCCCTCTCCCTTATCATTCCTGTCACACTCTACCCTCGACCCTGCCTCTCACAGCGTCCATACTTTTAGAAGCGTCCAGCAGCAGGGAAACCACACTCCCTTCACACTTGGTTCCGTTTCTACAATATTTTGTACTAATAAGAGCAAACAAACTTTACTAAGGGACCCGCTTCCTCAAACCTCTTTATATGTTTTAAATGTATGTAAGCAGAGCTGTAAAACGCGGTAATTGCACAAGACTCAACAACAATGTAGTATCTACGCGTGGAGTGCTTTGCTTTTGCAATGCGCGTACTTCTATGTAACGTTGAATGGAGAACTTTTGGAACTATGGTCGCGCCGTGTATGACATATCAAGGAACGTTAGTCGAGGGATTTTGTATTAAAACGGGCAATAACTGTGTAAAGTATTGTTAGGAATTACTTTATTAGAATGTTGGTTATTTTTCAAAATGTGTTGAAACGATGATATCACGACATTACTCTAGGAACATACTATTATAAGAGACCGGTAAATTCGCGGGTACACCGGCATAAAGACTACCTTACAAAAATACTTTTGAACTGAAGCAGACGCCAGATGCTCATTAGCTGCTTGCGTTCAAAGTGATATGTCTGTATTAGTTACATTTTCATAATCCGCTCAAAGACTTCCAGGATATGTCAAATAAGTCAAAGACCAATTATGAAAATGACACAAACTTACAGTTGTAGGAATCCTACAGTGCGCCCAAGTTAAAACGCGAATGTTTTCAGGTCTCTAAGGATTATTTCAAACATGGTAGGTAAGCATGGTGGAATGTTTTCGAGAAGTTGGTAACCTGGCATGCAAATGAACTTCTAAATAAAATTGCAACTTTTTATACAAGAATTTGTCCGTTTTATTCAGTTCGCACGTGGATATGCACAGCTGATTGGTACGAAGACACACTGGAGCACCAGGTCAATGACCTTGAGCACAGCTGTCTGGGTTCAGCCGGCGAGGGGAATGAAACTGTACCACTATATACAACCTACTCTGCCCGTCCATCGCGTAGCCCAGAACGCGGAATTCATAATTATTTTAATTATTTAATATCGCAGGGAGGGCTGGACTGGCCTTTTGTTCCTCTACAAAAACGCCAAAACGCCAAAGATAAATTCCATGGAGGACAGGAATATCCTTTTCAGATTTTTATCCATTAACATTTAATGCAGGAGATACACTACTGCCCACAATTTCCTGCATTAAATGTTAATGGAATCGTTTAGCCAAACGTTGGTTAAATGGTCAGGTAAAAAACAGGAAAATTTTTTCTGGAGAATGAAAATTCAAGTTTTTAATACAAACTATAGTCTTAGTGAGAACATTTCTGTTAAGTCCCTGATTTGCAATACTTTTGCATATGGAAATAACGCAAATTGACAGTTTTTGAATATGTAATAAAAATAAATGTGATTTGTTTCTCTTCACGTCAAAATTACAACATAAAGCATGGATCCCACAATTTCCAATAGATCGCTGTACAAGATTACAGTTAAAATGTGTGTATTAACAATACTCTAAATGTGGAATGCAAGGCTACCAAAACTGTTATGATCGTAAACAGCTTGCGATCATAAATTATAAGTACGCTCACTGAGAAAAAGGATTTGATGAGTTAACCAAACATTTGTTTGTATATGTGCAACCAACAATGTAGTGTTGATTCAAACAAATATTATGTTGAACGTCAAATTTTGTTAAATCAACAATATTGAATTATTGTTTCAACATCCAGTTTAGTTATTTTAACTAAATGAGATTATGAAATAACATGACTGCTTTGTTGATCTAACAAAAAAATGGTTGTCAACTAAATATTTGTTTAAAACAACACAACATCGTTGTTTGCACATATATAAACAAATATTTGTTTGAATCAACCAATTTTTTCTCTCAGTACTGTGTTTGAGCACGTGTTTACAATTTATAGTGACCTTTGTCTTTCGCATAAAGAATTTTGCCACAGTTTGTTTCAGTCACTCACGTGCACATCTGTAATTCTGCTTCACAGTTATTGGCAGCACGTCTATGCGAAGAGCCGTATCTCATTTGACTGAGCCAATTACACTGACATTCAAATGCCACACGTCTGTGATTGGCGGAAGAAGCCCAAGGCTCGTGAAAGCTAAAATATCCAATCACCGACCATGAAGCAGAACCGCCGATGTGCATGTAAGGCACCGAAACAAAGTGAGGCAAAATTCTTTTCGCAAAAAACAAGGGTCCATAACAATTGGTAAACGTCTTAGACTGAGCTATGTGTAACTACGTACATGTATTCATTGTATGAAAGTAAACATGACCGTTGAAATTAATGGTAGAAATTAATTTAATTTAACTGTAACTAACTTACTTTCTTTTGATTATGATAGCTTAATGTGTCGAACACAAGTTGACAGCGCATTTGAAAACAGCAGAGCAATCATAGATATTTCTGCAAATTTTTATTCCTGAAAACTGGGAATTCTTAAAATTTTTTTCTGTGAAACCTGGATACATACATAATATATATGTAGAGACCTGAAAAATTCGCGTTTTCTTTTATGCGCAAGCAAGAATTCCAGCAACTACTGTTATTTATCACTTTCACAATTGGCCGTTGACTTACTCGAGACACTTCCTGGAAGTATCTGAGCCAATAATAAAACTGTAACTGAATACAGGTCCATTTTACCGAGCCAACGAGCAGCTAATAAAGATCTGATGTCTGCACGATTTCACATATATTCTTGAACCCGCGAATTTTTCCGATCTCTACATATATGTGTGTGTATATATAGGCTATATGTATGTGTGTGTGTATATATATATATATAGTGAAAGAGAGAGAGAGAAAGAAAGAGAGACGCCACCGTTTTCTATAATCCGCAGTCTGTCTCACTAACCGTTTCCCACTGAAATTAAATTTTATGTCCCATCATTTCTGGCAGTAAACAACAATAAAACTGACTTAGTTTAGGTAATATTTAAGTTTCCAACATGTGAGCGTCTTTCAGTGTCTTCGATGCGTGAAAATTTTATATATATATATATATATATATATATATATATATATATATATAACGAGAAATACGCACTGTAATATTCAAAGACCTTAGATTAGGTAGTAATTAGGACACGACAGGCTCATTAGTTAAATTTCATTATTGCTGAAACAATGGTTTTCTTCCCGCTGTATTTTCTTTTTGGTCTTGATGTACAGAAAAAGATCCGCACTTTGTTTCTGTGTCAACATTTCCGCTGAGTTCAAGGCCATCAGAACATGTGCCAAGGAAAACTCATTTTTAAAATCTAGAAACAAAAGAGAGAGACCAATTTTTCACAATTTACCCAATAGTTTCCTGAAACTGCTTAATAATGGTGTTTTCATTTTGATGACCATACTTAGTCGACTGCAGTCTTTTTTTAAGTTACTCGAATTCTTCAAGACAGATTTTGGTGTGTTTTCACTTAGTGAGTTAACTAAAATAAATTTAATTATGTTAATATCTGAAAGAAATGCATTTTTTTGTTTTGAACTACATAGCAAAAACTATTTAAAACAGATCCTATCATTTAGCTTTTAAATAATAATAATCTCTAAAGCAGTATAAAGACGGATAGTTGGCTTAAAAAGGTGCTCCTTACTTCAGATATATGACAAAAGCAAGACTACGTGTTAATTCTTGTTAGGTGGATCTTAATTACCGGTCGAACATATGTATCGCAACGACTGACTTTTTTTTTTTTATATTTTTGTTGCGGTTCTTATTACTACAAGAAATTTAATGCGATTTTTATGTGGTCCCTAAAAAAACTATGTACAAACAAGCATTTTAATTATCAAATAACACTGGTAAACAAGTACAGAAAATATATTTCAACACCTTTAACCATTAGCATTGTTTCCTTCGTCTGACTTAAAAAAAAGCTTTTGTATGATTATCATAAAAGTTTAGCGAGCTCCACCTGATAATTTGCCATGTAAATCCCCATTCTTGTCCACACCAGGATTCTGAGACTGAAACTACACTTACGGACTTTGCTAAATAACCTTACAGTACAGACAAGATGTTCAAATTGAGAAATACTGTAAACATAAACATTAATACTTAACGTATAAATTTCAAAGACAATTCTCTCAAAAAAGAAAAAACGTTCTTCCACAAATTTCTTAAGAAATATTGTTATGGAAAATAATTGTATAAAACAAACATTTCCTTAAAAATTATCTCGAAAAAAAATATTTCATTCAATATATTAATAATTATCAAAAATACTACATAACGAAATATTCATCTAAAATTTTCACAAACAATGCTTACTGTTTGAAACAATGGTGCAAGCTGGCGGTTAATTTTAAGATGAAAATGAACGGTAATATAAGCTTTGTTTGCAGCCAAAAAGTCAACGTCTTGCGAATGTATTGTTAAACTTTATAATTACAAACAATCACATTAAAATTTATACGTTGAGAATAAATTTTAATGTTGAGTTGATTCCCATTTTAAAATTCTCGTCTGCAAGTTTGTTAAGGGCTTCATATCTTTTATTTTTTTTTGTTTTTAAAGCCGTCCTCTTTTAATGTTATGTATATATGTGTATATATATATATATATATAAAATTTTCTCAAATGTCGTGAACACAATCATAGATAGACTATTGACTAAATTAACTAAGATTTATAATTTATATTTTCAATTTTGTCTCGAAGCTTTTGAAAAACATATACAGTATATTAATCTTCTCGAGCAGAAGTCAGACCTGTTTTTAAGCATAACTATGTTATTATTTACAAACATTGACTAATGTTATATATTAATATGTCCCAAAGAGTCATAATAGCGTTGTAAGCATATTTTTATGCAACGTACCGTAAAACATTCGCCAGCATAAATATATAATATTAACATGTAAAAAATCAGTCACGTGTGGCCCTCGAATTTCAATATTATGACTGTTTATGTTTTAATGATATTATTTGAAAAATATATAAATAAAATTATTATATGCTGCAAATATTTAGATTGTTTTTTAAACTTTTTTTTTTAGCTACATAGTCTTATTTAAACTTGTTCATGTTTGTCTAATTCAATTGAAAAAAAAATATTTATAAATAAGATAGAAAATAATTGTTTATAAAATATTCCATCGGTGGTGTAATGGTAATGTTAAAATTTATTAGGTCGATTGACATGAAATTCAGACGCTATATTATTTTGCTATAGCTAAAGTATCAAACACGTTTGTAAGGACAGCCGAAAGCTGAGTTACACAAACAAAAGTTTGTCAAATAAGGTTTATGTAAAATATGACACTGTGACGGTCCTATTTTATTGATACTTTTATATATATATTGATTAATGTGGTTTAGGTTAATTGTGATGATTAATTGTAATGAAGGGGCCTTTATTGTCATATGTAACATATTGTCATCCATTTTAACTTCAGTATTGATTGTGAGGGGTCTGTGGGATCCTATGATAGGCCAGTATAAAACACTATAAAATATGACTATTACTAATATTATCACAGAGGTATCGTGTCTGGTATCGTT
>PNEQ01046461.1:0-18167 GCA_003012365.1 Medauroidea extradentata | reverse complement strand
CCCAGACAGTCGGTTATTCCCCGCATTACAGGGGTCTAAAAATAGATATTTCATCATGTTTCGGATGTGCTAGTAGTCACGTCCGCCGCCCTCGAAGGGTTAAGACGCAGTTGGGACAGGTATCTATGACGTAGTTTAGGCGGGTTTTCCACTATGAGCCACCCGGGCTTTGAGTCATCGGCCAGCCCTCAAGGTGTTAGGAAACAGCCGCCGACCACTGGCCTCCAGGAACATGGCACGCAACAATATTTATATAGCATTGCTCCTATTTGGGCTCTGTTTCTTGTTCTGTACACTTGAGCTTTCTTAATCTAATAATTAAGGTATTGGTTGGTGTCGGTAGTTACCGCTAGCCAGTTGTTTTCTGAAGATTCATTTCCTTCCTCTTGCATTCCGCCACTGCTCCATTTCCACCTCATTTCAACAACATCTCTCAAGAAATTCCTGCTAAGAGACTTATGTAACTAATGTAATTTTCCACGCGTGAGGTGCGAAAACCGGTCGACGATTAGGCCAACTTTGCTACACCTGACGTACTAATTCTGTCCCACTTTGAGTCGTAACTCTACACTTGTATTTGTAGGAAGTATCAAATACCTCATAATTTCGGTTTACGTAGATTGTTTGCGTGTCATTGTTCTTATGAATTTGAGTGGTACTTTGCTGTTTTTAGCTTCTTTGTGGTGCCCCAAAATCATTATGCTAATATGAATGCTACATGTTTAAACGTTATTATTTCAAGTGTGTGTTATTTTTGTAGATACACGGGTTGAGAATATATTTTGTAGTTTCGCGTGAATATAAACGAAATCGCTTGGCATCCTACATCATCGTTCATACAACACGTATTAGTTGTCATGACGCCACCCGGATCTCGCTACTATACTCAATCCAACCAATTCAATGCTGCAATCAGCATGGCTCAGAAAGCTGTTGTATTGCCTACCTCCGCGGAGTTACACTGCGCCTGCGTATTTTGATTCGTGTTTTCTCGGAAACGGTTTATCTGCGTGAATTAACACAGTAGTAGTAGTATGGTAGCTGTTGAGCGCAAGAGAAGACTAACTCCTAGCTACGTGAAGGTTGCCACATTGTGTACGACAAAAATTGTACATTATCGTCTCCAATTTCGTAGTGTGCTTACTATCCGGCCGTTTCTGTATACTCTGTATATATATATATATATATATATATATATATATATATATATATATATATATATATATATATATATATATACACACAGGAATCTTCGCGGGTGCACACATAGGTCACAAAAAATTTTACTACAGTATTTTGGGTGCCGTATTCTGACCCTTGGCCCGGTTTGTCCCTGTCCAAAAATGTTCGTTTCAGAAACTTTTGCAGGCGCATGCTCACATCTCATCAATGTTACATCACAATCGAATGAATGGAATAGGGGCGCATGTTGTACACAGAAACAACTTACAGACATTAGGCGCACGCTTAAAAACTAGTACGAGTGTGGATGACAGCCTCTAAAATTGGTACGGTTGTTGTTGTTGTTTAATTTTTGAAGAGACTTGCACGACCCTTTAGCAGTAACTTCCCCGGAAAGTTCCTTGCTTATCGACAGATGGTGACTTGACGGGGGAAGGGAGTTGGGAGCTGGTGGTGTAATGGAAGCGCTGTGTAACTGTCGGTTTTGCCTGCCGCTGGAAACTGACGAATACTTGGCCTCTCTGCAGGGTGGGTTGGCGCCTTTATTTTCCTTGCAATATTTCAGGAGATGCCGGACAAGAAAACTTCTCTAGTTCATTGACCTTAAGGCTAGACGATAGAGTACAACGTGTGATCTATCTATAGCTATCTATGATGGTTTACTCATTGTTCGTTGCTCGAAAGAGGAGTCAGTTTCAACGCAGGCCTTCTTCTCTTGCATTATTATTATTATTATTATTATTATTATTATTATTATTATTATTATTGGTTGGAAAATGTTTACGGAAAATCTGTCATGCTGCGATCCAGTTTAATACGTAGCAGAATCAAAAGTATGTTTGATATCTACGTTGAAATAAAATTTAAAACAATACAATTTTTCTGTTCCTATTGATATTGAGCAGTAGAACATATTGGCCGAAATTTTCGCGATTTATTTTGAGATGAATCTATGTTTCGAATCCTTGAACATATTAGTTACTTTAGCAATAATGTAAACATTTACGTAACTCGTCCTTCTGTAATCTTAACCAGCCAAATACCTTCATGAAAACACTTACGGACTCCCGCACTACCTCGTCAGATGTTAAGAATTATATCGACCTAAGCTCTATTTTTTTACGTTTGAGACACGGAAACGGGGAAGGCGATAAGTCGAATATAAAACATCCGTCAAACACCTAATCACCTCTATAAGTGGAGAACTAAACTAGCGTGACGTTTTCGTGGAAAGCGTTTTTCAACGGTACTTCGAGCGATGACCCTGTTATTTTATTTGTGGAAAGTATGAGGTAAGTTCAATACATGGTTCTATATTTTTTTTTTTACGATTACGGTTGATATTTTCTCTGCTACAGCAATGTGAAAAAGTAATTTTTAGCACTTTTGATGAGGTTGGTAATCATGTTACTAATTAGCGAACGGCATTTTAGAAAAAAAAATAGGGACACAGTTTGAAGTGAGTCCTTTTTGTAGATAAAAGCGTTGGACACATTTTTTAATAATTATACATGAGAAAATACTTTCCGTGCCACTACAGTGGGTCTCACACGGCAGGTCCACTTTAAACAGGCCAGCTGCAGCTGCAGTAAATTGACTAGTATCTGAAGACAAAGATTACACGTGACTGTGGATTTCAGAAATGAAGCTGTTGAACCCAGAGATATATCCGCAGCGTTGTTCGTTTGATATTTGAGATCCCCTATTTGACAGGTCAAATGCAAAATCTAACGCTACAATAACTTATGTTTGATATATCGTCTGCAGACAGATATCTATGGAATGTGACAATTTCGCGAATTCAATTACATTTAGGCGAATCCATTGTACTATGCATACTCAAGCCCCGTATATTAGTTCATTGTCTGTTGTTCCACTGAGTAGCAGCTAGTTGACTAATAGTCAGGGCTTGAGAATGCTTAGTATAATGGATTCTAGCCTACATACAGGTAATTGAATTCACGAAATTTTCCAGTCCCTACAGATAGCTATATTCCACTAGCAGGTTTTTAGTAAGGTCAGAGAGTCCGAAGATTATATGCTCATTTATGAGACATAGATTCTTTGAACCAAACGTAATAAAACTATTGTATATGGGTTGCCATAATGCGGGTAACACAGGTTGCATTGAACCATGAAGACAAAAACAGAATAGAAATTCAGTCTTCAGTTTCATCAAGACAAGGAAGACCAAAATTTATTTACGACTGAAATGTTTCAATTAAACACTGCAAAGACCATAGTCTTGTAATTTTAGGCTCAGCTAAAAAAAAATATATATATGTATATATATATATATATATATATATATATATATATATATATATATATATATATATATATAGAGAGAGAGAGAGAGAGAGAGAGAGAGAGAGAGAGAGAGAGAGTACCGTAAATAATGCATAGCGAATTCACGTACAAAGCGAAGTTTTATATATTTCCTTTTTATTTTACTTCACCACTTAGTTTCCAATGATAAATAGTTACCGTGTAGTTTATTTTCTCTGTTGCTAAAAACACTTGATCGAATCGCGAGAGATTTATTTAACAACTAGCAGGATTCTTGAGTGTACGCCGTAAGAGATGAATCGTGGTCTTGACAGATGCGTACCATTATTGAGACTACAGTTACCGATACCCATCAGAAACTCGTGTCGAAAGTTTCGCTATCTGCCGGGGGGATTTTCTTCCATTCTTCTCCGGAGATGGGGCGCATAGGGTTGTAGGAAGGGAAGGGGGAATGGAATATGGCGAGGGGTTAGGGGGCTGCAGAAGTTTTCCCCAGGTTTCCGCTGGAACCCTTAGATTGTGGAGGTCTGGTGGCCCATTCAACCGTGCTAGGGCAGCACTTTTCCCCACGCCATCTCCAAGAATGTGTTCCATCATTCCGGCCAGCACCAAGCTGTCTTGTGAGGGAGAGGGGGAGAGGGGAGGTGTTGCGATCTTACAGATCGATCACTATCTACCCACCCCGCGCGTTACAACCCGCGTTTTATAACTTCCTCCCCCTCCCCCCAGGTCGAGAGAGGGTGGGAAATCGCGCGGAAACGCCAGTGCGAGTGATATCCCATTTAACGCCGACTCAGTTTTGTTGTTTGCTCGCGTGCTCGCGACGCCAAGTGGCTACGCTGCCGGCAGAGTTCGGAGCGCTGCGGGAGAACATTTTTGTCTCTCGAAGGATCTCAGAATCGATCACGTACAGCTGGCGTCTGGTCCGTTAGATAAACGCCTAAGAATCTGACAAATCTGTTTGGTAAAGCTAAGAAAAAAATCAATACTGGATCACTATTCTGTTTTTACATTTGTACAAAAATCTAATTTAGTTAGGCCTATTAATTAAGCTTTATATATGAAAATGCGGAAGCGGAAATTTTAGTTCGTCACATAACGTGAAGGGCTTGAGTACTGGTGAGAATAATTGTTTTAATATTTTTTATTTATCATATTTTGCATATTTGCGCATCCTGACCTTTCGCGCCTTACGGAACTTCTTTTTGTCTTCACTTATTTTCTTAATTTTTCCGTATTTATATATTTCAACTGCTTATAGCAATAAATTAGCTTCGTTTATATTTTGACTTCTTTATCAAAAAATAATTAACATTTCTTTAAAATCATATATTCACAGGTAGAGCCTTATAGCCGTAAACCCGGGAACCTCTTATTCACCCATTATTTAAATGTGTTAACAATTTTAAATTCTCACTGCAAGGTAACTTGGAGGAAGCTACGATACTTGAAAAATTTCAAAGCTAAAGTGTTTGAATAATTAAGCAAAAAAGTATTTAGGTTGGTTACTATTTTCGTTAGACAATTGTGTTTGTCGGTAATGAGATAAATGTTTCTTTAAAAATGTTTTAACGAAATGTAAAAAAAACTGTATGGCTGGCATCCCCTGCCCCCCTTCAAATTTAGTTACCTTAGAAACAGTTACAGAACTGTAATAAAAATTATTTACATATGAAAACTTGTTTTCCCTAATGTAAGGATATTAAGTGAGAAAGAAACAACGGCGGAATGTAAGAATACAGGGAGAATGTAAATTTCCCTAGTAAATCCGGCAGTCAACAGCAACATACGCCACATGACGTTACTGCGGAAACAGGGAGCGACCTCGCCTGGTAAACGAACCTGGGTAATTTTGATGGGATCCAAGAGGTGTAGAGACTGCGCTACATCGTTCCTGTGTCCTTGAAATGTATAGTACTATGGAATAAAATATTCGCGGTAATATCTCTCTTCACGCATTCATACAGGTGAACCTAAGGTCGTTTCTCATTATCAAATATGTATTGAACTCAGTTTATTGAATATCACGGTGATTACAGGAAATTTTATTCAACAAACATCGAAGGTGTATAGACGGTTCAGGATAAAGTGAGCACTAAATATAGCCCTGCTAAATTTCTATTTTCAGACAATTCGTATCTTTCCGCGTGTAACTTCTGACTATGGGAAGTGTCTAACCTCTCTGGACACGTCACTTGATGTTTGCGCTCGGAAGATAAATTGCGCAGTCGTAAGTAATATATTTAATTTGATAAACATATTAAAACTTATTTTATAGAACACAAATACGTCGAATTCAGTTGATTTTAATTTCAGTACTGTTGCATTAAAACGAGAAAATACACGGAACTACATTCTGCAATTCGTTGCCAACCGTACAACGAGCAAGGTAAGTATTGTCAATTGTAAATTGTATGAATAAACGGCTAGTGATTTTCCCTTAGGTTCAATTTTCAGTGCTCACTTTATCCCGAATGACCTATAGTATATACGGTATATTACGTGCAGGCAAACTAGCTGAGAAAGGCAACACCATATACGTGAGAAGCGTGCACATTATTACATAGCATACGGCACTATACACACGTGTGTATCTTACAACTTAGAGCGTCCATGCGGCAGGTGGAGACTGACTTGTGCCTCCCTAAAGACTCGTTTAGAAGGATTTATGAGGAGGCCATACACTTGGAAACGTGTGAAGAGCTCTTCGAGGTGCTTCACATGTTCAGATTCGTCACACGATGCCACCAGTATGTCGCCGAGATAACACACGCAAAAGTCCAGGCCACGCACGACCTCGTCCAATCTTTGGAAGGTTTGTGCGGCGTTACGAAGTCCGAATGACATAAATGGAAACTCGTAAAGTCCAAAGGTTGTGGTGATGGCGGTTTTGCAGATATCTGCTTGCACTACAGGTATTTGGTTGTAGGCCTTAACTAACAAGGTCAATAGTGAAAAAGATAGTTGTGCCATGGAGAGTGTATGAGAAGTCCTGGATGTGAGGGATGGGATATATGTCGGGGAAGGTGCGGACATTCAGCATTCGGTAGTCCCCACAAGGTCGCCATTCCTCACCTTTCTTGGGCACCATATGTAAAGGTGAAGGCCATGGGCTGTCGGAGGGATGGACTGTGCCGAGCTTCAGTATGGCCTCGCCACAGAAGGTACCACTTGACAGTTACCACACATGTTATAAACAAATGACGCACAAAATAAATAATGTAGCTCTTTTATAATTGTCTACTAACCCAGCACGACACAAATATTTTTTTTTATTTATTTCTTTAACGTGCCACTTTTTCCAAATGGACTACTAAAAAGTATAAAATAATTTCTTCCATGAAAATACTTGTACTATTTACCCGAAAAACATGGGGCGAAAGCAGTAGATAATAGTAAGGAGTCTATAGAGTAGCTGTTGTTCAGAAAATTCTCACAACAGTTCATATCATTTGTAGTGCAATAATATTGTTAGTGACTTCCGTGAACTATTCATGCATCAATTATCTGCTTATGTGCCCCACCTTTTTATCTTGTTTGAATTAATATTACACTGATGATAAAAAGGTAACGAATATACGATTCCTGCTTTACGAAAATACTATATTTCTCCTACACTTTGGGAACTAAATATCCTTAACGGTAAACAATAACATTAAGGTAGAAAAAAGTTTCAGCTAACTATCGTACTTTTATGTAAAATATCTTCCTTATAAGACGTACATATAAACGTATGTAAACGATTTAGGATGTGATTCAGTGTTTAATTTTTTTTTTTTTCATAAAAGATTTTTGCGAAATATGGCTTGCAGTGATTAAAAAGGCAGACATTCAACATTGAAAACTTGCAAGTGAAATTTTTGAATGTAAGAATGGTTAGAAATACTTGAAATGCAGACAACTTGGCACAAAAACTGTTATTTTTTTTTTTACAAAACAATCTGGAGTGTTCGCGGTCAAACAATGATATTTACGTCTAAATTATTGTTAATTCATTTTACTTTATAATTAAATATAGTTGCATCACAACGTAACAATCTAGCTTGTTTTACCATGGTTCAATACTATTACCTCAAAACAAATTTGAACATTATTTGGAGTTGCCATCTTATAATTATATTTAAATGGGATAGCTAATTTTATCGTGATACATTTTAGACAACTATTATTATAGTTGGAACTTAAATATTGTTGGAAATGTTCTCTTAATATTTTAACTTACAACAAATAAATACTACATTCCAAACTGTTGAATGAGTTCTTCCATTTTCATTGTCTCCATGTGTAGTAAGTACAAATAAAACTTAATAATGTATAGGCAACACTCGATGGCACAACGGCCACCAACTGTTTTATAAAATCCCTTACCTCAGAGAAACGAAACCAAGATGCTATGAGGACAAACTAACATACGCACATTGTGCTTCATCGCCACTACATGCTAAACACTGAACGTATGTCCAGTGTTTTCGTTGTACTAACATCATTAGGAGACCGTAAGCGATAACAATGTCATTTAACATGTGGGAAAGACATTGCTAGATATATCAACGATTCAGTTATTGTATTTTGACAGACATATTTCACGATAAGTTATTTTTTCTACGGATCCTTTTGCTGTCGGCAGTAGGATTAAAATTGCTGGCAAGAAAAGACGGGTGGTTTCGTATTTGTTCCAAACACTGCTCAAATTATTTTACGATTTTTGCTTGTACAAATTGATGAATACTTAGTTACGCAATATAAATCATTGTATGTGAAAATAACAGTACCTATTTATTTCAGAAAATATATTTTTTGCTAACAGACATAAGTTCAGGTATTAATATGAAATTCTGTGTGTGTGTGTATATATATATATATATATATATATATATATATATATATATATATATACATATAATGTTAACCTATTCCAAGCATTTTATAATGCAAAAATATATCAATGCTGTGCAAGTACGTGAGTAAGACAGATTGCCTACGAAATAGGTGCTCGAAACCAAACTTGGTATCATGCTCATGCTTCTTTGCAACCATTCCATCACACACATGTTCGCAAATTTTTATTCTCCATGAGTTGTACGGCAAAACTTAGACGTGATTTGATTACCGTCAACGGAATTACTTTGCACCAGTACAGTTGCATTGCACAAAAAATGCTGATTTTTCTGTAATTTCAGACAAGCCAGTTATATTAACTAGGTAAGTAAAATTTTAGATCTAAACCAAAACGGCATGGCATGCTGTATCTTTACAACGTGGCACCCAAACATAAATGCTAAGTAGTGGAGAGTGGAGCAAATTTACCCCCCAGGTGCAAAGTGACCTCAAAAGATACAATATAAGTCCACAATTGTAAAGTAACTCTAATGGTGCAAAGTTGCCCCACAAGTGCAAAGTAACCCGAAATTTTCAATGTAACACCACAGATACAAAGTAATCCTACATGTGCAAAGTAACTCCACTTGTACAATGTTACTCCAAAGGTGTAAAGTAACCCCTTCTTTATTATATAAAATTGTTTTTGTGGATGTATTGAGTACAGAGCTTTTGTATAGCAAATACTCCAAAGAAACTGCATCAGTACCACGATTTTGCACACCGACTTTCCGTACACCCTGTTTAAAATGGTGTTGTTCTGTGCACAAGAAGATGTTTTGTTAAGAGCTCAGGGCCTGTGCGCGGAGCTTGAGGGAAGAAGAGAGGAGAGATGGTTGGCTAGTGGGAAGAGGTGTGGGCAGTAACGACATGCAGTGGAGACATCAGGCCAGGTGTCTACCTGAGGTAAAGGCTCTCAGACTTGCCTGCGCGGGGTTTACTCGCCCTAATCTGGTCCCTTATCAGCCAAGTCGTCTTCTGTTCCCTGCTAGCCTCCCCCTTGTTTTACCTTCTCTTCCTCCACCCCTCTCTTCCCCGGACATCTTCCTTTATCCGGCCACTTCGGTCTTGGAAGGATTTCCTTCCAGCCGCCACCCACCCCACCACTACATTATCCCTGTTACAATCCCGTCCCTTCAACCCTCTCACTGACCACTCTAGCAACCTTCTTCCCTCACTACAGCCTGTTCAAAAATATGCTTTCCCTATCATGTACTCATCGTTCATTTGTGTATGTGAATGAAGAGTAAGGAGAAAAGACTTCGTATTTTGAAATACTTTTCTTTCAATTCTGTGAGTAATATTCTCATTAGTTGTTACAAGAATTTATTTTCATTCTATTAAATGGTGAAATAAAATTACATCATCAATTTTTACATTATCTTGATTGTTGCTTTAGTAGTTCGTACGTAGAACATGCATTGCAAGGCAAGATATTTCTTCTCTATGTATCCACATAGGAGTCGTTTATATACATACAGTCACACCTCAATAAATTAAACAATTTTTACTTCACAATTATTATTTACCGTTAATATTTCTAGGGTATCCAGTTAATGAATGTCTTTCTTAAGCACACAAAACAGAATCTATATTACACGAGTTACTGTACACTTTAAACGACTGTTTCCATAAATTTCTCACTATTTACAGTAAGGGTCGAACATTCTCGCATGTTATTCACACACACAATTGCTCCATCCAAACAAATCCTAACTGCTCTGCCACCGTATGCACTTGCTGCACTGTCGCCGCTCTATATGCTTATCCCGCGCCACTCCGTGCCCGTTCCGTCTACGCCAAAGTCATCTTCTTAAGAGGCCGTTCCAGTGTTCCAGGCGCATGAATGCAACCCGCACTAACCCCATATGAATCAAGGCTAATATTACCTTCGCTATAACAGTAAAAGTATTACACATATCAGCAATTTCTTCGCTATTTATCAAAGACACAGTCTTTCTCATTTTCACTGCGTTCTGCAAATTCTATCACGACAAACGGTTACATTAAAAACTTAACACAAAAAAAGTTTTGTAAAATTTACAGTCTGCCATTCTTTGTACTTGGCTTCGGTAAACGCAGCGAAAGTAATAACGACTGTCTCTTTCATAAAACACGAAGATAATGTTGATATGTGTAATACTTGTATTGCTATAGCGAAGGTAGTATTAGCCTTGATTTATATGGTATTAATGCGGGTTGCATTCATGCCCCTGAAACACTGGAACTGCCTCTTAACCACTGTTGTTTCCGACGTCGTCTCTGCTACTCCCACGCAGAGGCTAAATGCCACAATAACTCTGCTGATCGGCCGCCGCAGGCAGTATTTATAGCCGGAAATGACGACGTCCAAACCATCCTCACAGCTCGGATACGGGACAAGATGCCGCGAAACTTCCAGATGGTAGGACAACCCTTCCATGATGGTATAGGCGCGTGATCTTTGGGGAAAGCTTTGAAATGGTGGCAATGGGACGTCAATAGGAAGGAGGGAGAAGGAGACTGCCCGTCTGTGTCCCGTGATTGCTGGAAGTGATAAGGGTAGGACAGGTGACGTGGCTCTTCGCGTCGCCTGCACACTGCCGAGAGCTGTCTCGTAAATATAGACGAAGAATCATTTAGATAACTGCTATAACATGGTGTAATAATACAGTATGTCCCATAAGTCAGGTCTCATAGGAAAATTCTGGACTCATAAGGAATGTTAAAATAGGTGAATGTATTGAAATGTAATTGTAAATAACAGCATTACTGTTGCATGCCGCTCCATCCCGCCAGCCATGTTACATCGTGTACAAAGCAATTTGAGCCATCGCATACTCGTGTGTAAAGCACATCGCGACCATCAATTTGAACATTTTCACTGCTGTTGTTGTATGCCAACACACTACGTCACTATTAAACCATTCCATATATCACCAATTTCTATTTACCCTATGAGACCGGACTTATGGGACATATTGTGTAATAGTGTATGTTCTTGTTGTGATGTAAAAATCAGCTGAAGGAATTTTAAGATGTTCACAAGATAATGCACAATTGCACATCTTATTTTTTGTGTGAACAATCCTGGTATCTAGAGAAAATACTAAATTACATGAACATAAGTCCGAAAAAGTACCATTTCTGCAATATCGTTTGCAGTACATGTGCATAGCATTCAGGCTGGATAGTCTTACTGGGGAATGCCATCGCAGCTATAATTTGCAAGTACATAACAGACAAGTCGTGTTGGACGGTAGGCATTGTCCAATGTCCAAAGTAACATTATCCAACCCACATGTCATACACTGTTAAGTCGTAAGATCAGTAACCTGCCGACACCTTCAACTAACAAATCGTTTTAAGCAATGGAGATTCAAAATTTTCGTCTAATAACATTCAATTCGTAGTTAGCTTTTATGACACTCTCTTACTTTACTAACTAAACAAGTAACATATATGCAGATGCGTTTAATATTACTCTTTTTAATTTAAAAAAAAACATTTCTCACATACAGTTGGAGAAAATCAAGACATTGCATATTGGTATAGAGAAAACTAGTCGTGTGAAAGCATACAGGGGGAAAATATATTTACAAAATTTGTAAGACAGAGTGTCAATTTCTAAATTTACAAGTCTTCAACGCTTCAAAATTCTTAATGAGAGGCATATATTCTACCTAGTTTACATTATAAGTAATCACTTAATACATTACGTCTGAAATACCAAACACAAATAACTTTAAGGTCAACATTTTTGTTCGCATGGTGAGGACACTTACAAATTCGATTAGGAATGTTAAGTTTTATGCAGTCTATCCTGTACCAAACAGCTACATTTATTATTATAATTTTTTCAGATTTATGAATTATTGGCACTATTATTACGAAAAATAATACTGCTCCCACAAAACATATTTTATCTCCTATCTTATAGCTACTCTCGCAGAAGTTAACTTTCGACCATGTAGCTGAAATAATTGTTTTAATTTTTATGTACTGTGCAAAAATTAGTTACTGGCAAATGCAAAAGAAACATTTCCTTATAGGACTGTGAGTAGGAAATAATGGAATCAAGCCGCTGTGAAACTATGTGTAATGCTAACTCCGTCTTGTTTGCAGCTTGCCTTGGAAACTCGAGCACGCCACGTCTGGGTATCGTGCTACGCACCTTGTACGGCCCCTCGTAAAGTTCCGAGAATTCCTTGTAAAGTCGTTCGTGTCTGAGCTGAGCTCCCTTGGTGGGTTTGCGGTCGTGAAAAGGAGAAACGACGTCATAACTTCTGTACCGGCTACAAAGAGTACGCTGCTGTGAAAAGCGAAAATATTCACTCTCTCTTCTGCATGGATCACGAGAATTTAATGTAGTCACGAGAATGTAAAAATAAATCTATGGTCTCAAACTCATATTGTAAAACACGCAAAGAAATTCTAGCTACGTGAAATATTAAATGAATTCAAATTATTAATTGTACAATAGTAGTGGAAGTATAATAACAATGTGCAGATAAGAAACCAGAAACAGGGTGAATTTCGAACATTACAAACAACAATTTTTCTCATATATGGTAGGCATGAATAACAAAATTAACTTGCGATAAGTTTTTAATATTAAATATACGCATGGCATTTAATTAATATTAACTCACAATTGACAATTACGGCAAATAAACATGGTATTAAAGTGTTCCAAAGTTATCCTGGCTTATGGTACTTTAATGAAATTTATTTGGCATTATTTTTGGTAACGTATATAATTAAGGCCAGAGTGACATTTCTTCCACTAAACCATATACTGACAACTACATCTAAAAAGTGATAACTAACTCGTTACAGATAAAAAGTTGTAAACATTCACTTTACCTAGCATAGACGCTAATAATTAAACGCGAAAACATGATACTAAAACAACATTCATACATATTCATTCACGCAAACACAAACACAAAAAGTTATTCGCGAGTTTATCACTTGTAAGCCAGAAGTAGTAGATTTTTTATTAATAGAGCATTTAAAGTGTACTTTGTTCATTATTATTCACAACACTGCACATAACAAGAAATAGGCACTGTTTACCATTTAGAAGCAAGTTGAATTTCGCAGTTATGCGTAAGATGTAACGTAATTTTATTACTAAATGCATTCTTAAGGGCGTTGGACCCGTAAAATTTCATTTTTTTATATTTGTGCCAAACACTGTTCAACTTTTGCATATCAGATAACATGTCATTTCCCAAAATAAAAAAAAAATAGGCCCCATAGTTTTCGCATAATCACTCATCAGAGTCACAAAATGACCATTGCGGTGTAGCCAAAATAAAAAAAAAGTAAGTAACTAATAAATTCAAAACTACAGTAACTGATAGTCAGTGTATCAATGCATTTTATGACATGATTTACAAAAGTTAGTTCTGAAAATTTCAGTAGTAGCCAAAAGTCATAAGTTGTGCAAAAATTTACTCATTTTCATCAATTTTTTAAAAATACAAAAACGTATCGCTTTGTGTTCACAAAAGTGTCTTGAAGTAGCTCAGATAATTAAGAATTAATATTAAT
Organism: Medauroidea extradentata; assembly: GCA_003012365.1. NCBI lineage: Eukaryota > Metazoa > Arthropoda > Insecta > Phasmatodea > Phasmatidae > Medauroidea > Medauroidea extradentata. Next base: position 4,280 of record PNEQ01046461.1, on the reverse strand, counting down.
TATCTTGTTTCTGCAAGTTAATAATTTTTTATTATTTTGGCTACACCACAACTGCCATTTTGCGACTTTGATAGGTGATTATGCTAAATCTATGGGACCTAATATTTTTTTGGGGGGGGGGGGGGAAATGACATGTCATCTGATGTGTAAAAGTTGACCAGTATTTGGCACAAATATAAAATTTTGAATTTTTACGGGTCCAACGTCTTTAAAACACGTTTCCGAATATGTACGTACATGACCGTTACTTGATTACATATATAAGAAAAAAATCTAATAAAATATTTTATTTAAATATACTGCACAATACGTTACAATAATACATAAAGTTTGGTCCCCTGCACCAATATTTCCAAAAATTATTCAGTGATTGTAAACACTAAGCTAAATATACAAACATGCATACAATAGGCCGGGATTACGATTACTTCACGCTCACGTATCACTTACCACTTTATCACGTTCACGTGTACGTAATACGTAATCAATTGAGAAGCTATACAACTATCCGTCACTTAAGCCGTAAGCAGACAATGAAAAATGTCGTGGAATCAGTAATCGAGTATGATATTAGAGAACCTTGAAATTAAACAGCTTGTATTATTTTGCGATGAATTTCACACACTATTTAGGCGCTATCGTAACGAACAAACAATAAATAACTGGTTTTATGATACCGTAAAATGGGGTGAGTCAGGATATGTGGGGTGACTTGGGACATATTTGCACGGTGTTTATTTTCTGCGTGCGTAAACTGGGAGTAAACACTAATTAAATTTCATGCCGACATTAATATGGTATATATCTCCCGTAAATTTCTTTTCTAAATGTTGACATATGAGAAAAGTATTTTTTTTTATGTCCCAAATCACTTACGTGTCCCAAAAGTCACCCTATTTGACGGTACTGTATTTGTGTCTATGCGACATAACCATCAAGAATTGTTTAGGCCTAAATCGATAACCTGGTAAAAATTACGAATTTTATTCCATTTGCACTGTGCATGCACCTTCAACTTTCAAACGAATTATTTATTAGGGTGTAAAGGTTTAAATAAACAGTAGGAATAAGGAAACACTTTGTTGGTCATGTGCCTAGATAATTTGTATGTACCCATGTATGTACCCCTTCCCGAAATATCCTAAAATAAATTCCAAATTACCTATATTCATGCTAAAGTTGAAAATAATACAGATATGAGAACACTGGCGGCTGTACTAAAGCTGCTTTAAAAAAATTACAAAATACGACTTTTGCTAGGCGTACCCGGTAGTCGAATTTTAAGTCTGATTTTACAGAATTAAATTGTTGGGACATTCTGTAAACACCTATGTTTTATTTGTAATAATCTACCGTTTTCTCTACTAGGTGAAACTTTCAAACTACCAAAAAATACAGGTTCTTAATACAAAAGAATATGAGAATCGCACTTGGCATGTAACCTGCAACATAACCTAAAATTGCCTTCAACATGGCTTGGTATGACAGCTTCGTTGGAACTTATAGAAATGATTTAAAAAATTATAATTTCTTTGTCAAAGTTTACAAATGTCAAGATACATTTGTGGGCTGTTAGAGACTGTATTAAACTACTAGGCCTAACCTTATTACGTATCAAGAAAATAACAACTAAAAAATTGAAAAAAAGGAAAAGTATAATATGGTCAAAGATATCATGACACAGCAAGAAGACATTAATTCCTCCGAAATGTGATTGGTTCAGGCGATCACGTGGTATGACTTCACGTATCACTTTAACTTGCTTGACATTGACAACAATTTCATTATGTGAAAGTGAACGTAAGTATAAAGTGACGCAATCTTGGTAGATCCCGTTCAAGTGTGTTTGTCAAGGTGTTCCCCGATTACGTGAAAGTTAAAGTAAAGTGAACGTGAAGTTGTCGTAATCCCGGCCTTAATCGTCTTTTCGAAAACATTGTATTTTAATGCCGAGTGATGTTTTGTTAATTTACTGTTGATGCGCAAAGTTGACTTAATATTCTCGTACATACGCGATTGTAGTTTTACAAAAGAGTTCTACGTTTGTTTGCCAGAAATTCTTTATTACGTAGCTCATGGGATTTAATATCACAGTTAATTATTTTATTCAAGAAGGTCAGTTGGTTTTCACTATTAGCGTGGCAGCAGAACAAGCAAATTTTGACTTTTTAACACCGTTATGAGAAAACCACGAGAGCTAAAATTGTTATGTCAGAAGAAACTGTATTCACAAGTATCGTCTACAAAAGTAGCACTATTTCATAAAGATATAAAATTATGATTTTATTGCACTTGAACACCCTTAAATATAGCACTTTGAAGTTGTAGCCGAATACCGATTGTAAAGGCGTGTTGCTCGGTCGTCACTTATTTCATTCCACGAACTGCATCTTCACATCGGTTACACGATGTCACACGTGTGACGCTAACCTACATAGTTTCCCACGTGACGGGAAAGTCGTCCCGATTGGCTGGAGCTAAGGGAATAGAAAACAGTCGACTCGACGTTTCAGCATCGGCGCCAGCTGCGAGGCCGGCATGGATATTTTTTTCTTGGCAGTTGAATTCGACACCGTTTGCCGGGCATCCATAATAAATTCTGGAGCTTGAAAACCGTCATAAAACTACTATTATAAATGCTAAAAGTGTGTTTGTTGGTTTGTACGTCTTTCACGCAGCAACGGAGCAATGGATTTCTTACTTAGAGATGGTTTATGATCCCAAGTGACGTGGACTACTTTTACCCCGATAAAATGCATAGTTCCTGTGGAATTTAAGTTTAGCCGAAATTTGGTCAAACTGCGTTTAGGTTATATCTATATTTATGTTAAAAATAATCGCATCATACGTTCTAAGCAATAATACTAAGCTCTGAAATTAACGATTTTTGACCTGTTTTCTGTATACTGTTCAGCACTTATTATTCCTGCTTCCTTCACTTATTTAATAAAATGACCTGAGCTATGACAAATATTTTTATACCTTATATGTAGAGACACTGGAAAATCGCGAAAATGTTTATAATAGTCTCCAATTAACTGTATTATATTAACCGTGACACGTGTAAACAGATTTGGGACATATCACACACGCCGTGTGTCCAAGCTGTGCAGTTCTAACTGGGCCTGTTGTAGAGAGAAAAATGCTACAAATAAACTATAGTCAATGTTGATACGAAACAACATTCAGTGTTATATACAGCATGTTGGAGCCTAGCAAACAGTCAACTATTCCCGCGATTTTCCAGTGTCTCTAGTTATATACTTTTTGTAAGATTATGTCAAATGATTCTTTCGTGTAGAACAAATTAAATCAATATACATTTAAATTTTTAATAAATATTCAGAATGTCTCAGTTTGAATTCTATAAAAACACGCTGGCATAGCCATAGCCAACAGCTGCTACATTTATAATACTTTACTTACTTGTAATGTACTAGCGGCCCCGGTAAGCGCTACAATGCCCATTCAATTTTTTGGGAACTCCGTTCTGCTTCTACGCCGCATTTCGCCCTCGCCCTCTTTTTTCCAATTTGGGGGGGGGGGGAGCAGAAACCTGCACGGACACACGCACAACAACTTACCAAAGGTTCATCACAACGGGATGAATATGAATGCGTAGAAGAAGAACGAAGTACGAGCAAACACTTATATATATGGCAGTAAAGTAATCCTGATAAATTTTGGAAATATATAAAAACAATGAAAGATGGTTACCTCGAGAGAATAACTTTAATATCAAACGGTGATTTGGTTCAGGATCCTGAACTTGTTGCCAATATGTTTGCTAAATACTTTGCAGAGGTGTACATCCAAGGAAGTGGCAGTATAAACAATCAAAGTGACAATCAGTCAAGTTATCTAAATCTATCAGTTCCTTATGTAACTGAAAATCTAGTCATGTGGGCTATCAAAAGACTTAAGAACACCAAAGCTACAGGAATTGATGGAATACCGAATTTCATCATCAAAGGTTGTATTGCCACATATACACCGATATTGACTCACATTTATAATTACAGTTTGAATTCCACTTCATATCCCAATCTGTGGAAAAAGGCAATAGTCATACCTATTTTTTAAAAAGGTAATAAACAGATAGTAAGCAATTATAGACCAATATCTTTGCTGTGTTGCTTTTCGAAAGTATTTGAAAAAATTGTTCACAGGCATTTAAACTTTTATACCAAAAATACTATATCAAACAATCAGCACGGATTTCAAGTTGGTAAAACCACTTGTACAAATTTGTTTAATTTTGTAAATAATTTATATGGAAA
>PNEQ01046460.1:0-18185 GCA_003012365.1 Medauroidea extradentata | reverse complement strand
TGTACACAGATAGTTCACTTGGTCACCAACAGATAGCAGTCACGTGTTGGTTCGGTAATAAGTGACGAATGTATCACGTACAAGATCGCAATAAACCACGTCGCGGGCTTCTCCAAATTGTACACAGATAGTTCACTTGGTCACCAACAGATAGCAGTCACGTGTGGTTTCGGTAGTAAGTGACGAATGTATTACGTACAAGATCGCAATAAACCACGTCGCAGGCTTCTCCAAACTGTACACAGATAGTTCACTTGATCACCAACAGATAGCAGTCACGTGTTGGTTCGGTAATAAGTGACGAATGTATCACGTACAAGATCGCAATAAACCACGTCGCGGGCTTCTCCAAATTGTACACAGATAGTTCACTTGGTCACCAACAGATAGCAGTCACGTGTGGTTTCGGTAGTAAGTGACGAATGTATCACGTACAAGATCGCAATTAAAATACATTGACGTATGTTTGCTTCTGTAGTTTGAAGCTTTAGTATTACAAAGTAAGGTAGGTTTGCCCTGGCAAGTACTATAATACGTGTAGCAAAATGTTTTCTTTTAGTTTTCTGTATTAAATGTTTTGAATAAATAAATATTATATTTCGGTCCGACATCTGATGTTGGCAATTGTGTTTATTTAAAATTGACAACACTCTGAAGTGTGTATTTAAAACAACAAAAGGAATACAGTAGGTATTTTTGTAATAAAAAATAACAAAGACACCATTCATATTTTTTTCAACTCTTCATCTCTATGTCCACAGAGAATTATCATTATAATTTTTTTTTTGTTCCCAATACGTTATTGGAAATTATTCTCAAAAGGTAAGCGTGATTTCGTAGTATGAATACATGTAACAATAATTTTTTATTTTTTTATTAAAGCGGTGGGTATGAACATGTGCTAAAATATCTGCTTACCTATTCAATATATTCAGTCGGCCATTTTTACTACCTACACCACCACACCACGTCAAATGTCATGAGGGTCAGAAATGTATAAATTGAGATAAATTACTATAACGTATTTCATTGTGTATTATATTGAAATAAAATTGCATTCTGATTCTTTTGAATACTGTACGCAGCCGTGGTTATAATTGAATATACACGTCTTGTAACAGGTACTCTTCTGCAGTTATTTACTGCGGCTTCAAATTACCAGATTATCACAAATTTCGCGTGACTGCCATATTGTTCCACTGAAAAGATATGGACATGCAGATCTGTCCACGTGTGCCAAAGTAATGCAAGGCAGGTGTTACAGTTCACTTGCTTTTCATTTGCTTAGCATAAAACGTATTTATTTTACATTTCGAGTGCCTAGACATACTTAAATAAGTAACGGACGTTCGAAACAAGGTACGATGCGACACATCAACGAGTAGTCTCGTACCCCTCGACAAGATAACGTACTTTTACCATTAAATGTCGCTTGCTTAGCTACAAATTTAGGCAAGGTTCAGAAATTGTAAGTAACTCTTACATTACAGAAGCAGATTTCACAACTGGTAGCAAAAGTTCATGTTAACAGTTCTTAGCGAATGGTATCTCACAGACAACGAGTTACAGAATACAACTGCTGGCGACGATTCGTTGCGAAATAGTTCCACGCGCCTGAGAGATAGGCATACCACGACACGTGTACGACATGCTTGTTATCTACAATGCAGTTACCAGTAGCTAGATGACGAGAGGACCTGTTACTATAATGACTGCGGGAAACAGCGATGTTCTCATACAACGAATGCAAGTTCCATTCAGCGCGGTTCAAACCACTCCTGGCGTCTTCAAGAAGGTCCGCCCCTCGATGCTGTGTAAGCGTTGTAACGTCTGCAATCAAGCTGAGGCATGACATTTTCAGCCACGTACAACAGATAGGCTTGGAGCATTTTCACGACATTATTTCCTTTGTTTTTTTTTTACATACAAATCGTTAGTATAACATAATTATACTTCATGTGGTCGTCATCATACTGAATTCGCTAAGTTAAAATTTTTATATTTAGTAAGGATACGCCATGTTGGAGCAAAAATGTTTTTAAAGTGAAAATTTCGTCTGGGTAACTAGTCCTTATTAGAAATTTATCATTTGTAGCCAATAAATTCTTCGTGTTCGATGTATCCACATTGAGTGACATTAATGTTATTTGCAACCATTACCTTTAATAAAATGAGATTTGCCATATCTATAGTTGTAAAACAACCACTTTAATTAAACGCTTACTTTGTAGTCAAACATTAATTTTGAATTAAACTGCAAAATCAAAAATGCATGAAATTATGACTACCTATCTTGAACTAATATTCAGTTATATTTTATGATTGCGTAATACATTTTCGCGTATTCTTTACAAGGTTTATATTTTATTGCCATAAAACTTATTCAGAATTTTTTGTTAAATGTTCTGATTAAATCAATGATCGGAATATCTTCTTGCGTTTAACTTTACTATTGGTTATTGCCAGTTAAACCGCAGTTTTATTATAAGCATTATTTCAAAACACAAAACGTTGCTAACCAATACTTAAAACTTAGTCAAAACTAAAATTAAATGGAAACAACACCAGACATTAAGGACGCAGTTGCACGATTTTCATCCCCATATTTGTGTTTTTTATTTGTACCAGTTATATTATTTTTTTCTTATTTAAGACACACAATGTGACTAAACTTGTATGTTATGAAATTTTTTTATCTCTCATACTTTTCGCGTAATAGCTCGTTTAAGCTTAAATTTGCATTGTCCCGTTTTAACGACTACACTAAAATTAACTGACTTACCAAACCGAAAAAAATTCACAGTGGATCAAGACGTCACAGCCTACAATGTCACGTAAAAACAAATAATAAAAATTGTTTATATCTAAATAAAAATTCTGAAATTCAAAACTTAGATTTTAAATTTCAATAATTTCTTTAAAAAAAAATGTTTTGTGGTTAAACACAGCTGAGTTTGTAGCCTACATCGTCGTTATTCACTGTGAATTTTTTCAGTTCGGTAAGTCAGTTGGTTTTAGTGTCGTCATTAAAACGGAAACATGCAAATTTGGGCTTTAACGAGCAATTACGAAAAAACTATGGAAGACAAAAAATTTTTACAATAGGAACATTTGGTCACATTTTGTTCCTAAAAGATGAAAAAAATAACTAGTACCTACAAATAAAAAAATAAAACATGGTGATTAAAATAGCGGTAGCCACTCTTAAGAACGCGGTCCTAAACACAACAACCTACAATAATTGAGGTAATAGTTAATACAACGCCTATAGTACTACATGACGTGCCACTGTTTCTTACGAAGTAGGCAACAGATATAGGATGTGAGCAACGCTAACAATCTAACTATAAGCTCGTTATTATGTGTTCTACGGCGACGCCTAGCGTCTAAACGGGACGTCTATAAGCATACTATCTGTGAAGAATAATTCTCTATGAGGAAGGGTATTTGTTTGTCATACACTGTTTTATTTATGGAGAAAATAAAGTAATGGAAAACTATGAACCGCGAACCAAGGCTTCTATTCAAGACTGTCTTGTTACATTTAATGGTGCCGAAATCCGGGAACTCTTCACAAAAAGACTTCGTGAAGGTGAAACTAATTACTTATTTGTTGGAGTAACTAGAAAACACTTGACCACTTGTAATTACTTTTAATAATCATGTCCGATTTGCAACTTCTGAAACGAAAACGTACGAGAGAAAGAGGTAACCTTACACGTTTCATAAATGAAATAGACAGGTATAGGCCTACCGATAGTACGCTCGTAGATCAATATGATTATTTTAGAGAACGACTTCAGGATACATTTCAAAATGTTATAGCCTTAGATGACTCCAAACGCGATCTCCTTACAGATGCAGATAATGGCGATGACTTTGATGGCGAAGAAAGTAGTAGTGATGACGAGAACGATGTGGGGAACCCCATCAATGAATAAGTATGTGATGAAGACGTAAATGGAACGAGGAATAACATGGCGATTTAATCCTCCTCGTGCGGCTTGGTGGGGAGGATAGTGTGAAAGAATGGTGGGTTGTACCAAATATCTCAGAAAAGTACTAGGACGTACCAGCATGGATAAAGAAGGGATTTACACTGTCCTCGTCAGCATAGAAGCCGAATTTAACTCTACACCCTTAACTCAAGAACAAGTAACTATATTGACTCAGCACATTTTCTCATTGGAGATAGACTCACGACCTTACCAACTGGTCCAGAACCAACAATGAACAGAGACCTGACAATGGAATTTTGAACGAAGAAAAAATTGGCAGATGATTTATTACACGTTGGACGAACGAATACTTGATGCTGCTATGAAGATTCCATGAGACGCGTCTACCACAGAAGAAGGCTGCCAAATTTAAAGTTGGAGATATTGTTCTTCAGGAAGAAGTCCGACGTCGCCACATGTGGAAAAGGGCAGGAATAAAGAAACTCACTGAAGGCCGAGACGGGCTAATGAGGACTGCATCACTGTATACACAGAATCACTCGCCCTGTACGGCTGGTCATATCTTTGGAGGTTGACCAGGGTGGGGAGGATGTGAAGAATATTTCTCTACGAGGTTGGATATTTATTTGTCATGCACTGTTTTATCTATGGAGTAAATAAAGTATTGGAAAACTATGAACCAAGGCTTTTATTCAAGACTGTTTTGTTACACTATCATTGGTTGCTAATTACTTGACCTATCACCCCTGTAATAATGTCGTAAATACCTTGTGATACCCTTTATGACAAAGGCAAGTGTTTGATATGTATTTAGTGAAGGTAGCTGCCCGAATGGACACATTTTTAGCCTACTTTCCGAAGGAAAAAGTATGCGTATGAGACCAACTTTCTGTCTATGTAAGTGTGTGTGTGTGTTCGTATGTGTGTATGTTCCTCCCTTTAAACTTTTGAACCAGTTGGCCGAATTCCAAAAAATTTCGTACACATATAGTATTTGCAATCTGACTTTTCATTTATATGTTTCGTTTACACTAAGGAATCGAACATTAGAATTTCATAAAACTTAATACACGTAAAATACATACAAAGCTGACTTGTCTTTTGCGTATACCGTTAATTCTTTTGTAATATTTTAAAAATGGCAACTATTTTTTTTTCTTTATGATAGAAAATAACATCTTTGAAAAATGTTTCCCTAATATTATGAATCTAGGTACTAGCATGTTACTTAGCCAGCTGACATATATTTAGTATATTTCGTGTATCATACGTCTAAATCAATATTATTATTTTATATTCACAGATTGCGTGAACGATTTTAACTTTCAGGGTTAATTTGCATCTTCTATACGGAAAGTAGGCTTATCAGTTATGCTGGTTTCTTGTTTTAAATATTTCTCTATTAAGATGTACTCAAAAATTCTCACTTTATCCTGAACCATCAATATAAACGTCTACCTTACGACATTATTTATTCCGTTATGAATCTTAAAACCAAACATGAGAATTTACGAGAAAAAAAACATAGGTTACATTAACGTCGATGAGTAAGACGTGCAAGACAGGAACTGAGATTAATGGTAAAGAGATCAGTATTTTCTCTGTGTTGACGTGGGTGGAAAGAGGAAGCAGAAGTAATGTTTATGAATAGGAAAAGTTGTAAACATTAATACTCGTATACATTTGTAGCAGATGAGCCAGCGGAGTTAACGTGTTTTCAGGTATGCAACTCTAATTCTTCATTACAGATTACTGGTTTTGTTACTCTCGGTCGTAATACTGATGTCATTAAACGCCAATTATTAGCCTACATTCTGAACGATAAAGTAGGCTTATGAGCTCACCTTCCTGTCCGTGTGTATGTATGTGTGTGGGTGTGTGTGTGTGATTGTGTGTCCGTTCGTGTGTGTCTCCCCTTAAAAACTTTTGAACCATTGGACCGAATTTCATCAAATTTGTACGCATGTAGTACTTAGCAATCTGACTTGATTTCTATATAGGCTATTTAGTTTACGTTCTTTTCATATTTTCGAAATGGCGGCCATTTTAACATTTTTGATAATGCTAGACATCTAAGGAACCTTTTTTTTTCATCAAACTTGGTACACGTATACTACATACAAAGCTGACTTGACTTTGTGTATTTCGTTCATACTGTGCATACCGGTCGTCCCGTAAAAAAGTTCCAACAATTACAAAGGGCGTAGTATGCATCAAAAGAAGACATTGGTCCTATACATGTGGTCGTAAACGTATTATCAACCGAGTTATGGTGTTAGTTCGTACGACGAGCATATCTTGCAGACCGAGCTCTTTGGCATGTAAGTAATGCGGACACGAGACGTTTGTGACCAAGCAGCACATAGTGTATGCATGTGCATGAAGCACGAACACAACACAAGAACAGTTACCAGTAAGCAGCCCCCATACATGATGTGGATACAGTAAGGCGTGTTCCATGCCTGCGACGTAATCCGGCAACAACCAGTGGTGTTGCAAACAATGTGTGAGTCCATGCGACGTAGCACCTGTTGTGACATGTAGTTCATGTATAGTAGGTGTAATACACGAAAACTAGGCAGATATTACCTTTACCATCTATGTGTATACGACCGATATGTCTTCTTTTGATGCGTACTACACACTCTGTAATTATTGGAACCTATTTACGGAACAGCCTGTATATTTACGAAACATGAAATTGCGACCAATTTTATATTTTCACCATAGTATTACATATCTTAAGAAGTAATTTTCAGCATTTCACCAAACTTGGAACACATATACTACGTGGTCTATGAAGCTGACTTGACTTTCCTGAATTTAGTAATCACGTGTTCATATTTTTATGAAGACGGCCATGTAATTTATTTTGCTTCACTATGACTAAATTGGGAAAATATTTTTCCGAAGTTCATTAATTTGCATATTCTAATTAGTTGAAGGTACTTTTGTTTATTACGTTTCTCCTATGTTAATATTCTGAACGCTGCAGCCATTTTTTATATGTTTATGATAGAAAGACATCTCAGAAAATGTCTTCTTCATTTTAAACAAACTTGGTACGGATATATTGCTTAGGAAGCTGAATTATTTTTTGTTTATTTCGTTTAACGTATATAGAAATTTATACTATTATTCATTATTCCTTTATGTACGTAAACGATTTTATCTTCACAGTTAATTAACATCCCCTATGAGGAAAGTAGGTTTATTAGTTATGCTGGTAACGTCATGTTTTAGAGGCAAACTAACAGTGGTTAGCTAATTTAACACGTACATATTAGTTATTTGTGCAAAGCCCTTCAATAGTAATGGTTAATTAGAGTTGATGGAAAATCAGAAGCTTTTTTTGCACGTACATACGAAAACAAACCAATAACAAGAGAAAAATTTAGGTACTATAGACGTGTTATATTGAAGTCTAGCAGACAGTCAACTGTTCACACGATGCATCAGTGTCATTAGTAACAATGTAAGAAAATTAAGTGTACTTTTAAAGTTGGTAAATTCGAATATCAAAACGTATAAAAGTTAATATTTATGATATTACTGAAAAATAGTTTTCTTTCATTGTAATAAGACATTTTTGCATTCCAAATTTTGTTTCGTAGAACTAGTCAAGATGTATGACAGAGAAATCTATCATATTTATCTGAAATCATCTTTGACGGAGTACGTAAATTTTTCGTGTTGATAACCTATAAAATATAAAATCTGTTTTTAAATTAATTTTCAAAAGATTAGCATTGCGGGAGTATTTATTGCCAATATGAAAACTTACTTTAATTTTTATATATAAGAAATTACCACTTGATATTTAGCCACGGTACACTGAATAGTGTCTAAACAATGAAAAAACGTGAAGTTTTTCTTATATTGTTAGAAATGTTTATCATTATTCGATTTTCGGTGTGTAGTTTCTCCCACTATATGCACATTACGAACAAATGAAAGCACATTTTCCACTTACCTTATTACAAGTTATCACAAAATTAACTGACTCCGTTCAGATCCATCTTGTATGATAACATACATACACACACTGGCTTAGAAGGGAGGAGGTGACAGTTGCAATGCGTGGCTATATAATAAGACGTTGCCTTGTAAAACAAGCTACATCTTACTAATTTATAGAAAGCATTTTATCCGTGCTGTGAAATGTAAAATTATTCTGATAAATTGTACATTTGTAAATGCTAGGTAATATTGTAATGATACTCAACTTTACTAGTGTTACTGAATTTTACTAGAGGTATTTGATAGTTACTTGAAATTTAAATGTTTAAAATAATAGTTAAATTATAAAATTTAATTGGTTTAACGTAATATGAGTAAAAATTGGCAATAAATTATAAAATGCGCTTATGTCAACGAGTAAAGTGTGAACTTAAGGTGATATTCCTCGTTGCTATAAACAGTCTAAAATGTGTGTTTAGTCTGGCAAGCGGTGAGAAATGGACGTATCTTTTGAATAGCTTCAAACAAGGACAAGGGTACTAAAAATGGTTTTAGAAGAGATCTGGATTGAGTACATTTTCAAAAATTGAGAACCCCATCCCAGCTAGAACTTCCGACCCTTAACGAAGGATCCTGGTATTGTTCAAGAAAATTCCAAGGAACGTACGCCATAAACTACAGGCTACAGAATTACGTCAGAAGTCAGTATCACCAGAGAGTCTTTAATAATATGTGACTAACTCACTTGGATATATATTATTATTGTACATTTTTAAATCAGTGATGTGGTGTCAGTTTTATTGTGGCAAATGTTTAATAACCAACCCTGAGATAACTGCTCTGAGTTAAACACCTTTTCAGTAATTTATAAAAATTTGTGAGAACCATGAAAATGCTCTCTCTTCCCCAACGCTGGTGATTGTGGATTAACTAAGCATGCTAGTGAGTAAAATGTCGTTTTGAGTTATGATTCACCACATAATATCACTTCAAATTGTATATTAGTAAAGGCACTAACTAGCCTAGCCAAGGGAAATAATCAAGTATTAAATTGTTCTGTTGCGTCTTTAATTTAAAATGTTTAACTGCAGCAATAAAACTACGTTTTGTAAAAGTAAGTAAAACAACACAAACTGATAAATCTGTTCACTCTTTTTCATTAGTTGTACTTAGCAAAACCAAGCTTAGTATCATGAAACTCTATCCCCTCAAGGTCGTGGGAAGCGCATGTAACAGTGCGCTTTTTATGTAATTTTTATGAAAACGTGGTGTGTTCTTGTCGAATAAAACCCAGCGGTGTTTTTTTAAGGGGGCTACGTTAGAGCTTTTATTTGAATACAAACTGTCGTCTATGACATGCAAACTGCTGTTTTGGTATTCTTGGACACTAGTAGCTCTTTCATATACGAGATTCGTATACGAAAGTTGTTCATATACGGCCGTGAGCGAGTGAACTTAAATATTAGTGTACGGATTATCAGCACTAGAAAATATTTCCATAGTTTATAATTGTTTACATGATCTAGTAATACTGAAATACGGTGATCGATAAACGAATAAACCATTTAAAAACAAAGTTGCGGTTTCATTCGGAAAATACTACAATATCTTGTAACCTAATTAGAGTCCAATCTTATTGATCGTCTAAACCTTATAGTCATGGAACATATTTAACTATTCTACCATCACTAAGCATTGTTAACATTTAAAAAATATGTTGTAACTTTTCTTGTTTTTTCCATAACAAAACATATAAAAAATATTAGGTCCGTTTATCTACCTTCCCACCTGTGCCGATAATTTGTGCGGCCAGATGACAAACAAGGTAACTCTAGTTTTTTTTTCTCCTGACACGAGAACTGTAACTCACTCCGAAGTTTAGCCAACTTTTCGGCCGTGAATGCCGGGCACCTTACGATTTATTGTGGTAAAATGTGGTTCGTTTTAAATTGCTAAGAGATCCCCACACATTCCAAGCGACCACTGCTGCCAACTTGGACAAGTGACTCGACCAGACCGGCTGGCTGCAGTTAATTGGATTCCTGCCAGGATTGATTCAATCCCATCATGTGCGGACAATTTGCGCGCGTCTGACCTTGAACCTGGCTACGGTTAAGGTAAGCAAGGAGGAAAGTTTGTTGGAAAGCGAAAAGTAGTATTATTTTTCAATACTATTCAACTTATAGACATTATAAATGGTGAAATATGCAACCAAAACATATTAACTTATTAAATTATCATTTATATTATTAATATATTAATTTCTTAACTTATTAAATTCTATAACTGGATGATGTTAAGTGCCAAGCTACTACGCATCGATTGTTACGTACGTATAAAATATGTTTAATGGTTGAACCAATATAAAAAAAAGTAAAACAAGTTTTTGTCACATATATTGTCTTTACGGGACTCAGACACTTTTTGTAAGACTTTTTCAAATCTGAAAAACTGCAAGTATGTTTTACTGATACCAAACAATTGGCGGATAGTCGGTTTATGCATAACCTCGTCCAACTTATCCCTAATTAAAATTAACTCGTATACAGAAATATAAGTCACAGGCAATACAAATGCCACAAAATAGGGTAAAGAGAGTTTACTTTGCACTTGCATAGAGTAAATGTACACCCACTTGGTTAGTAAATAGTATATTATTTGCGGGTCGGCAAGAAATAAAGTGTAATTGACACAGTCCTACTAGATAGTTGTTGACCAAATGACACTAAATCTAATATCTTAAGAAGTAAAAGTTCTTCCTGAAACGCACCATAACATAACTTTAGGGTACTTATGAAAGGTCTGACATCGCCCGCGGAACTATGTCTGAAATTTTTTTATTTGTGAAGACAACAACTTTGTAAACACATTTTCAGCAATAATGTTAGACATTTAAGTAACTACTTTATTACATACTTATTCGCTGTAAAATACGTTACTTTTGTGCATAAATTTGCTTATATTACTGGTATATATCAGTCGTAATCTGTTGTAATCAAAGTTTGAACAGTGTGGAATAACAGTAACAGATACTAACTGTTTATATCTCTATGTACGGCATATAAATCTTCACTTATTGACTGACTGATTGAGTGACTAACATATCTAGCCACACATGAAACAGCTATATTTAGAAACTTGAAATTTTTAATGTTTGTTCCCCTCTCAGGACGTAGGAAAGTCCCAAGAAGGGATTTTTCGAAATTTTACTCCTAAAGGAGAGGAAAACGTTTTTTTATATGACTCGTCGACATAGCTTTAAGAGCCACCGATAGCAAAATTTTGACTTTTATAATATGTCATTACACAAAACTATAAGATAAATGTGTTAAACAGCGTCTGAAACAAATCCAAAATAATTAATTTTTTGTTGCTTAGTCCTTTATCTTATCATAATCAAGGGTCAGAAGCAAGGGAGCGACAAGGACGACACTGGCATGTAAACCACGTGACACAGCACCACTATGCGCTAGCCACTGGACTATGGTGTAGGTAATACACTAGTCTAGACGTGACTGGAAACTGTGGCCCTATATTTCTATAGGACGTGACTGCGTGGCAAAGTACAATTACGTCATCTGCAGTTGTTTAGTTTGTCTCCAGTTTATCATATATATATATATATATACTGCGGGCTAATAAATGTTGGAGTTATTTTGTTAAGCAGGGATCCAGTAATAATGCTTAGTGTTTCAATAGAGCAAATTTCTGTAAAAATAACTTAAAGTACAGTTGTGTCCCAACTGCACTGAGTGCTGCAAAGTGTAATGTCAATATTTATGAGGAACCCTCCTCGTATGTATAGGAACTATGCAATGTACACGGATATAGGCCTAAAACACACTCCTACTTCACAACAGGTCTCATGAATCACAGCGCATACCCAGCGAGGAGCGTGATAGTGTGGAATGTTACACCTGACAATGTATACCGTCTAATTAAACACGACTTGTCTGGCATGCAGTTGCCAATAATAGTTGCAATGGTGACCCACACAAACACGACCCAGCGCGCACGCTGTCCATTATAACATCATGTACTATGAACAGTACTGCAGAAATTGTGCATTTTCAGACCTACGTTCACGTAACATTTCTGTTCCTCTAGTTCTGAAATTGTTCCACGATAATACTGACATACAATTTTACAACAACCTGATAGTATTTTTGTGCTTAGGGGGAGGGAGATATTCGCCACTACCGTCCCCCGTATCATTTAGATCTGTCTCTTTACTTTGATATAGGATTTTTCAGTTCGGTGTGGTGTTTTGATAGTATCATTCGACCATTGTCTGGAGTGCATACACTTTTCGAAGGTGTAAACATGTTTGCCAAGGTCAATAGTTTCCTCACAAAACACTTTCTTCTTGTAACGAGATAGAGCACAGTTCACGAGCCAGGCAGACGAACTTCTTAAGGCGGCCGGCTGGTGCTCTAACTGCGTGTAGTGTGTTCGCAGTTACGTGTTATCTCATATACCAGTCAACGTGCGTCCACAATGCTTATCTACGAGATGAAAACACACTCCAGACTACTTCTGAATATGACTTTTAAGGCGCCAACCACATTGAAAGCATTATTTTAAAGGCTCCAAATTTGACTAAAATAGTTTTCTTTTTTTATTTGTGCCAGATATTTTTTCTTATTTTAGACGTAAAATGTGACTAAATTAGGCTCTTGTGAAATTTTTTATCTCTCATAGTTTTCGCGTAATGGCTTGTTAAAGTCATATTTTGCATGTTTCCGTTTTAACGACTACACTAAAACTAAAAAAAATCACAGTGGCTAAAGACATTGTAGGCTACAATGACGTGCTCATAAAATTAAAGAATAGAAATTATTTGAAATTTAAAAAAAAATGCTGAAACTAAAAATAAAAGTTTTAAAAATTCAATATTTTTTTTAAAATTTAAATAATTTTTATGAGCATGTCATTGTAGCCTGAAATCTCTTTACCCACTGTGATTTTTTTGAGTTTGGTATATCAGTTGGTTTCAGTGTAGTCGTTAAAACGGAAACATGCAAAATATGACTTTAACAAGCCATTATGCGAAAACTATGAGAGATAAAAATTTTTTATAAGAGCCAAATTTAATCACATTTTGTGTTCAAAACAAGGAAAAAAATATCCGGTACAAATAAAATTTAAAATAATGATGACGAAAATTGCGGTAGACCGGGCCTTTAAACGCTTGTTACACAAGATACATGTGCTGGATTCGTTCGGAATTGTTGCTACGATGACGGGTTCAATAAAATTACAGTGTCGCAATGTAAGGACTCCACCTATCACGCGTTTAAAATGCGTTAAATTGTGTTCGTAAATACGTTCAACTTTACAAAACTATTCCACACGAGCTCATTATGTCAACGTATGAAAAGAAATTTCACTTTAAACGTTGACGGAAAGGTAGTTTCAAAGCATCTCGCCAATTAGAAAAATCCCCTCAAATACCTAAAAACGGATTTTTTCAACCTGTTATATCTGAAAAACTACTCACCGTATTTGTGTGAAACCACTCTAGAAACATGTAAAGATCTTTGCTTAAAACTTTTCACCAAACAAAAGATGGGATCACCATTGAAAGTGTCAGTCAGGCGAGTGATCTACAATATCTTTGCACTGTGTTTCAGTGTCTTGCGGTAGAGGCGATACCGCACCAGATTAGCAAGGCAACATCGCCCTTGGCACCGTGCCTCACTCACATTAAGACACGGTCAGTAGTCTCATATTATAAACGTTACGGCGGGAACACTGCGCGCGTTTATGACTTCAGTCGTAGAGGCGATATGACAATACATGTGCCGGCCGATGTCACTCGTAGCGCCTCGTCGATGTTCGCCTCACACACAAACACAGCCTTGACCAGGCGGTCGCCTTAACCGCCACAACACGACTAGCGTGACGGAATGTCGGCATGTCTGCGCGCAGATGTTTCGACACGCTCGTGACGTGTAAGCGTCTACCTGCGTGTGAATGTCTGCTCGGCGCAGTCAGGTCGGGGACGTCATTCATATGTAAACAAGGTCGGTGAAAAGTGGCAGAAACTACAAACAACTGTCAAGTGGTGGGCGGGTGCTTACAGTGGATTCGAAACACGTGATGTAAACCATCACGCATGGAACGATTTTTCCCACGACTTCCACCACTATTGTATCTAAAGGCGTTTTCGAAAACTCTCTTGCCGGAGTGCGGTAGGTTATCTCAGTCACATGACCAGAGCGAGAATAAAAAGAACATACATAGATTCTACATGTAACTGTTACGTCCGCAGTGCATTATTTAGGCGTAATTTTATTTTTATTTAAATATAATAATAGATTAGTGCTTGTTTCTTCAACGTATTTGGAAGACATTGAGATCAGTTTCACTTCGTTCTGCTTTTGGTTATGTTTACTGTTTACATTTTTTCCCTACCGAATAGTTGTTCTTGTCTGTTAAGGCCCCGCTCTTCAGTTGTGCAGTAGTTTCGAAAGTATTTTTTCTAAACGCAAATTAATACATATATCAAAAATCCATTCTTACAGTTTTAACACGTATATATGATCGTTTGTATCTGGATTGTTCTGTTGCAATACGCCAAACGTAATTTTTGTTTCTGCCCTTGAGTATCACATATTTTGTTGTCAAAATAAGCTAAAATTAAGCAAAATAGTTTTTGCTAGCAAACGGTACAACATTTTAAAATACGTTCTGCGAAAATTGTGTATCGTATGACTATACAAAGGCTCAAAATTTTTCAAAGCTTTTGGTTAAAAAAATATTCGACTTATTTGCAATTGTTTGACATAAATGAAAGATCATGGCCTTAACCGTCGTTTACCCTGCTCTCGAGGAGGGTATGTGAGAAGTTGACCGAGAGAACGTCAGTTGAAAATTCTAACACGTGTAAATTTCACTCGGGTTAAATTTCGGACACCTTAAACTTGAAGTTTCGGCTGACCTACCCTAACTCCGTGAGTTTTTGAAAGCGTCTACTAAAATGAAATAATTCGCAGAGAATATCAGTCTTACAGGCTACAAGTTCTCCTATGAAAGAACAAAAAATAAAATAATGCTGTATTTAAATAAAAATACCAAACCTGCAAATTCGTTACACCAATTATGAAAAATTATAAGAGATATAAATTAGTAACAGCAAAATGTATTCATAATTATGTTAAAAATGACGAAACCAATCTGATAAAAATAAAAACATTACGGACGAAAATTGCTCTCTACCGTGCCATTCAGTAGCATTTGACTGTGGGTTGTATTAAGCTTTGTTGCTATCAGATTGTTGATGTTTCACAATTTTGACCATGGTTTTATAAATTAATACAATATTATCTGATTTAATACAACTCGCAAAACTTAACTTCAGTCTTTTTTCTGCTAGAGTGTGTTTTTTACAGCAGATTTCGCGTCTGAAATTTTATCTAAACTTTAAAAGTGCGTTTCATTTCCCTTGCCATTTTATTTTACTTGTGTTAAAATTGCTGCATCTGCTTCGTGTATACGCATATTTACGTACAAACATGCATACTTCCATGTGTACATTTATACATAGTGCGTATATGCGCATATACAAGCGAGCATACGTATACAAGTTACACGCATACGTACCTATATACGCAAATCACTCCATAAATGCATGTGCATATTCGTGTATGCGTACATACAGGTTGTTACAAAAAGGTATGGCCAAACTTTCAGGAAACATTCCACACACACAAAGAAAGAAAATATGTGATATAGACATATGTCCGGAAACACTTAATTACCATGGTAGAGCTCAATTCCTTACACCTCGTTATGCATACGCAAACACATACACAAACGCGTAGATGCATACGCACATGCGATGACTCTTGTATAGTAATATAACTGCTGAAAAACAATTCCGATTTCCATTTCGTGTAAGTGAAGCTGAATGCAAAAAATACTATATGTGTAGCAAGACTCGTGTCAGATGATGTTGGGTCAGTCTGGCAACACTGGCGGGTACTTAAACGGTGTTCGTGTAAGTACGACTTTGCCGGCGGCAGGTCGTTGTCCCTGCCAGAAATTCGGCACTTAACGGTCGATGCTGATAAACAAAAATTAATGTTAAACCAACTTTCTCTTCTCAGGCCGCTGGGCTGGGCTCCCCGCGGTGCCTCGACCGACGAGATAAAAACTCTCCATCTTGTTCCGTCGTGAAGGTTCTCCGGCTAGCCTCTCAGCACGTCAACCTCGACCTTATCACTGCATCTGCCTCTGGGCTGCCTTCGCTCTCTAATATCTCTCTATCTCTCAGCCAGCGGTGTTCCTGTTGTCACTAGTATGTGTGTGCGCCGTCTCTACCTCGCTCTAGCTCCTCTACCACCTATGAATGTGTATCCACTAATTACTACTATCGGCTATATACTGAACACAACAGCATTTATTTGTAATTTTAACAAAGATAAACTTTAGGAATCCAGATGCAGTATATTCCTTTGCAAATGTTTCCCTTGTGAAATACCCAAATTAAGATTGCGTGGTAGACAAATAAACTCTTAAAACATCAATTTGATTTCTACGCTTTTTCGAAGCCAATATGGATAAAATACTTAATAACAATCCTAGGTCATGGTATTTGCCAACTTAACCAGTAAAAATGTATCCACAATTACTAATTCGTTACACGTGATCTCTTGCGCCGTATTTAAATGCACGAGGTCCCGGCTTCAGAGATTGTGCCTCAGAAGTTCGGAAACAATTTTCTTTAAAACGTTGGCTAAAACTATTGTCTGGGATTGATATTGTTTAATTTTCGCTAATTGGTTTCAGAAAACCTACAGTTATAGATTAATGATTTTCGCGTTGAATTATGTACCACGCCCTCTTATGGTAGCCGCCTGCCCAGACCACCGAGTGGTGTACAGAGCTTCGACCGTTACCAGAGTATTCGAAAACTGCTCATTGAACATGTGTGCCGCTTAAAGAACGTTACACGTGTGTATGCTCGTTTCTAGTCCACCAATACTCATTCAATTATATTACCTTGCGGCCGAAAATGACGAAATAGGAGTTTTGTCAGTCTCATACAAGTATGAAAATCTTGGCGCAGAATCTTCTAAAGGGTATTGTCGAGTACAGAATACCTTTAACGTTAATAAGGTCATGAAATGATACGGTGACCACTGAATGTCTCATAGAGGCTAGTTGGCGAGAAGACAGCACACCAGTCCAGCGACATGCACCTAGAGGCTAGTGTGAGGCGAGATGTGTGTGTTGCTTCGCCCTTACTGCTTCCACACTTACTAGGCCTATAACTAGAACACGCAAGAAAACGTTCACCCAGACGACCTCATTATCAGACAAATTTGCGTATTTCCACAAACAAGTATTTCTTTCTAAAAACAACGTAAAATTACACGCAAGAGTGCTCTGTTCTTCAGACTCTATCGACACGCGTTATAAGACATACATAGAGCCCACGATTTTTCGCGAAAAGGATTCTGCAACAGTTTGTTTCAATGCCTTATGTAAACATATGAAGCTGTGCTTCATGGTTATTGGCAGAATGTGTTATTACACAGACGTGGCTCATTTGATTGAGCCAACAGGAACAAGGTTACTGCGACACCACACGTCTGTGATTTGCGGGTAGAACCCTATACGCTGAGAGTTACAAACAGCCAATCACTGACCGTGAAGCAGACCTGCAGATGTGCACATAAGACATTGAAACAAATTGTTGCAGAATTATTTTCACCAAAAATCGTGGGCTCTAGACATACATAATTACAAGTAATATATGTTCCGTGTGACCTCAGCAGTTGAATTTTTAACAACGATGAATGGCAAACAACAATGCTTATGAAAACAAATGACGAAAGTGTGGAAATCGGTAGAGAAGCTGAACTGCGTACGCATACCTAAAATGGACTCTCTTTCCGGTGACTAGCTTATAACTGTGGACGTGAAAAAAACCCGCCTTTATAACAGCTGACTGTCTTAAAACCGCAGTCGACTAGCGCAAAGCATATCTCCATAGTTCCGACGTTAACCGTCGGTGCACAGGAGAACGAGGTTGCTAAGACGTAAATGTAATACGTAAGTTGTGACGGTCCTATTTTATTGATACTTTTATATATATAAATTAATGCAGTTTAGGTTAATTATGATGATTGATTGTAATGAAGGGGCCTTTATTGTCATATGTAACATATTGTCATCCATTTTAACTTCAGTATTGATTGTGAGGGGTCTGTGGGACCCTATGATAGGCCAGTATAAAACACTATAAAATATGAATAT
>PNEQ01046458.1:33646-79260 GCA_003012365.1 Medauroidea extradentata | reverse complement strand
TTACTACTGAGTGGTCACAACACATCTAGTAGCCGGCAAATATTTCATGGTTATTGGTCTACGGCACGTTCATTAAGAGTGTACAGTTCCGACTATCTGCAGCCCCACCTGGCAACAACACACGAGCCGTCACTGACACGCTGATGTGCAGGTGCCCCTTACTACTGAGTGGTCACAACACATCTAGTAGCCGGCAAATATTTCATGGTCGTTGGTCTACGGCACGTTCATCAAGAGTGTACAGTTCCGACTATCTGCAGCCCCACCTGGCAACAACACACGAGCCGCCACTGACACGCTGATGTGCAGGTGCCCCTTACTACTGAGTGGTCACAACACATCTAGTAGCCGGCAAATATTTCATGGTCGTTGGTCTACGGCGCGTTCATCAAGAGTGTACAGTTCCGACTATCTGCAGCCCCACCTGGCAACCAACCAGCATTCGTTACCAATAAATGCTGCAATGACATTCTACGGTTACACGACTCAGCGGAAAGCTTATACATAATGTACTATTATGCACTGTAGAAATGGAGCATTTTAGGACGTGTTGCCATGGAAACAACGCATCAAGTGCTGCCCTACGAATTACTCCCGTGTCGCTATTTACCGTCCCTTCTCCTTGCTTGAGACTTTCCGTTAGTCATTTCTCGCATAAGGCTTCTTGTACTAAAACACGTGTTAGTTACCCACGACGGCCTTAACACTAAACATTTTTAAGTATACCACAAACGTGTGTGTGTACAGCAAATATATTACATCAAAGACTAAACAGGTACTTAAATACACATGATTATAAAGTGGATGAAAATTAAGGGGGGGGGGGTTGGACAAATTTATTTTATTTTCAGTTTTTGAGTCATTACATTTATTCAAACTTTGCTACAGAAAATTTTATCTTCTACAAAGCATAGGATATATTCTTAATAAACGACTTGACATAAATAATAATGGAATCTTTCAATAGTTTTTCATGCAGGATCATTGCAAGCGAATTCTTAAAACATAACCAATAATTAGAGCCAGTGATTTTTAGTGAAAATAATTATGTAACATTTTGTTTCAATGCCTCATGCGCACTTTCGCAGTTCTGCTTCACGGTCAGCGATTGGCTGTTTTTAACTCGCAAATCACAGACGTGTTGTGTCACAGCAACCTCATTCTCATTGGCACAGTCAAATGAGGTACGCCTCTACTCGAATACACGCCGCCAATAGCCACGACGCAGAGGTGCATATGTGAACACCATGCCTTGACACAAAATGTTGCATAACTAATTTCACCAAAAATCACCGGCTCTACATGTAATTCTCTTGCAACGATTCTGCATGACAAATTAATGAAAGACACCATTATTATTTATGCCAAGCAGTTTACCAAGAACATATCCTATGCTTAGTCGAAGAGAAAATTTCGATAATAAAATAAAACGTAAACCTCTCGCGCAGAGATTTTCGGATAGTAAAATTATTTTCAAATCAAAACGCGATTATTTTTGACATTAAATTAATATAAATGCATATATATTATCATATTTCAAATTATAAAAATTATACTTTTCTATTTTTGTACATTTTGTGGTTTCAAGCCATTATTATACTAGAAACAGTTTTTAATTTTTACTAGAAAGTAAATCATACTACCACATAGTCCTATATAAACAAACCTCCTCTGATAAAATACCTACTCGGCAAAAAAATGTTTATCGAATTTTGACGAGAAGATCAGATATTATTGGAGATTGGGTATTCCAGCCGTCCTATCGACATCGTACCTTTCGGTGCCACTTAATTATCGGATCTAACATAAACAATTGCAAAATATAGTTATCCTTCCTGACTGTTAAAAGATCATGGGCGGCATTGAACTTACCTTTACGAACACTTCCTGTTTAATGAAATCAAATCCATAAACTGAAAATTACACTTAACATGCATTTAAAAAGAAACTCACGAGCCTTAGTATGGTAGGCTAGGTTTATAGAGATTCAGTTCATGTCGCTACATCACAGTATATTTACTTGAGAATGGAATGATAATATTATATAAATTGAGTTTTTCTACGTACACTTATTCCCGCGAAACGTCATTTTTTTTTCGGTAAACAATTATTAAATAATTGATGTCTGCTTATGTAGGGCACATGTTTAGAATCTAAAAGTTGGGTGTAATGAGCATTAATGCTTATATGAGAGAAATGTAAACTGTTTTCGGTAACCATGTATGGACATACATATTTGATTTATGAACATAATACGCGCCTGTGTAGGATAAGACTTGTGCAATGTTGGTTGTGAATCCCGAAATGTATAGTACTTACACTGAATTTTGTGATCATAGTAAATTACTTAATATTTTTACCGCAGAAATTTTCTGCAGATCTTAAGGTGTTAAAAAGCATTTCACTTTGAAAGCTAGATTTAGGACGCAGCAGACAAGGTCCATTTGCATGAAGTTCATCGCTGCCATTTGTTCCGAACTATAAAATTACTGAATATGACAAAATATTTAGAGAGTACTGGTACAAATAAATAAGGGTGCCCGACGGCAGGATATCGGACCCCGAGTTTAGACTTCTGAATGCTTGCCCTGAAAAATGGCATAAAATGAGGGACTACAATGAAGAAGTGGTGGTTCGAGAAGGACGGGGGAGAAGGGAGATCCTCGAGAAAACCCGCTGGGCAAAGGCAACGTCCGCACGTCTCCCACGTGCGAAAATATCGGGACCGTACCATCCGGGGATAGAACCCGGGTCGCCTTGGGTGAGGCGTCAGGTCTGACCTCTCAGCCACCGCGGACTCTCAGTGATCTCAGAGCTTCCCAGAAATAACGGAACGCACATCATGTCTTAACACCTACTTGATTTACCGGGCGAGGTGCCGCAACGATAACACCTTGGACTCGCTTCCGAGAGGACCCGGGTTTGATCCCCGGCTCCGGCCAACCTAATTTCGGTTATCCATGGTTTCCCGAAATCACTCCAGTCGAATGTTGGGATGGTTCCTTTACAAAAGGGCCATGGCCGACTCCTCTCCCAGCTCCTGTCCTTGTACCAAGTTATGTGTCACCTTCTCTAATGACCTCGCTGTCGACGAGACGTAAAGCCCCCTTACCTTACCTAACTACGACCAAAGAATTTCCGCGAAAATAATTTTGCCCCTGTTTGTTTCAGTGTCTTACGCGCACACATGCCACTCTGCTATATGGTTATTGTCAGTGTTTATATGACTGTGCCAATCGCAAAGAGGCTACTGCAACCTCACACGTCTGTAATTTGCGGGCGAAACCCTAAGACACACGAAAGTTGAAACGTCCAATCAATTGCTGATTATTATAACAGAACTACAGGCATTCAAACAAACTGGGACAAAATTCTTCTTGCGAAAATTTAGTTGCCTTACTTATCCCCTAACTGAACCAACCCCTGGCAGGCTGATGCGCAAGGAAGCGACCTTGCTTCGTCTCATCGACCAGTACACAATCGATTTGGTCGCCCTGCTGAATTATTAACGAGCTTCTCTTCTCTTTAGTGCTGAGATATGCAGACATTACGCAACATCTTGGTCGTTCCACTTACGTCCAAGGTGAACGACTGTTGCAGCTGGGAGACACATGCTAAGCCATATCACATTCAATACTGTACTTACTGTATGCCAACATCATGAACTTCTTTGGTACGTGAATTTGGAAAATTAGTGAGACAGTCTAATTTTACTTTAACCTAATCAGTACAGCTAAATAGCATTTTCATAATGTCATGCAAACAATATCCGACGCACTACGGAATTAATTATTATTAAATTGACTTAATAATTTTATTCAGGTAGTAACGTTGGTGCTACCATCGTGTAGTATTTGCCGTTCCTTCTTCACCAATTTGGCTTTCTTCTGATGAAGTAATTATGTAAATCTTGAATACTGTTTTGGTGAGTCTATAATACAAACCATGACTATTTCAGCTTGTTTACTCAAAATAAATCCCAGTATTTTAACAACATCTAAGAAAATTATTGTACTCATGCATTAGTTTTGAATATATTGGTAACTATATTTATAGCATTCTAACGACATGAGGACTTGGTATTGTAGAACAACTACGGTACCTAACAGAAAAGTACCGTCTCTAACTTCTTTACAGTTGCGTCATTGCAGGTTTTTCTTGAGGACGGGAATTATTTATTTATTTGACGGGAGTAATATGCATGCTACTTGGAATTTTCGTGGTGTGGACTCAATCCTTTTTCACGTATAATTGATGACTATTAACAAATTAGCTGTTTCCACATATATTGATATTTTTATCGATCAATAAATAATTATAATACTTGTTTTTCATATTGAGAATTTAGATATATATATATATTACACAAACGGAACAACCACAGCAATAAGCAAGAACAACAACGCAGCTAAGAGTACAGAACATAGTTACATTTTAAATATGAGAATACATCAACGTAATTACACAGTTTTTCTTATCGAAATAACTAACATACCTGTTACAATATATATGCATTATACAATCACTACATTTACAACACATACAAGAACTATAAATTCAGCCAAGAGTACAGCCACTATTATACATTTTAAAGATAAGAATGTAATGCATGAACATGGTTATACATGTATTCTTATTGATAGAGCCACGGTTTTATGGCGAAAAGATTTTTGCAACGTTTGGTTTCGATGCGTCATGTGCACACCTGCAGCTCTGCTACATCGTCTGTGGTTGGATGATTTTACTCTCACTTGCCTTGGCAAATTATAGACGTACAGACTCACAATAATGTTATTCTGATTGGTGCAGTCAAATGAGAAACGTGTCTGAGCAAAGACACGCTGCCAATAACCTTGAAACAGAACTGCCGATGTGCACGTGAGTCACTGAAACAAAGTGGGGCAAAAATCTTTTCGCGACAAAATCGTGGCCCTACTTATTGATCATTAAATCATTAACTTACTTGTTAGCATGGGTATTTAAAAATATGCGCTATACAAACACGTTTACAACAATAACAGGCAAGAACTGGTAATGCAACCATCCAAGAGTACAGACATAGTTACATATTGAATATGAGAATGCATCACGAACCACTTACATAATAAAATACTAATGCAGCAAGGGGTACCTTATTTCTTTCATCCTAACAAAGTCGTCAACTAACTCATCAAGGTGGATGCTCTTAACTTCTTCCAGCTTCACAGCCAAAAGGTAATTCTTTAACCGATATTAAGAACATAAAAAACCTATCATAGGATGCAGTAGTAATTTGTAACGTAATAAATGATTTAATGTAGCAATTACTTCATAATACGCTACAGGAAGCTACTTTTAAGTGCTGTAAGTATTTAGTGGGATATGTTAAGTCACTGCGAAGTTGAAGAATTTTCCTCGCCAAAGGAAGCTGTTTTTCCAAAAGGTCAACATTAAGAAAGTTCTGATATTTATTGGCTAGATGTTTCAACACTTGGCCACCCAGAAAAAAAAAATTATCTTCCTAGGAGCATTTGTTACTTCCGTAACATCTTCTTGGTTCTTTGAGAATCGGCGGTGAAACTCATGCATGATTGTATCGAGTATAACTTGCAGAAAATACATATATCAAGTAATTCTGGTACTCTGAAGAGCTGTAATGGTCATATCGACGACTCAATATTTGAGTTTCGGATCATCTTCACAAATTATTTCTATCATTTCAGAAAAATTTCCTTTATTTTTAGAGTTTTCCAACTCTATGTGACTTCAAGAAGAAAACCTTGCCCGCCAAGTAGACTCACCACTTTTAAAAGTTTCTCGACATGTTTTCGATATTCTTCTATTTCAAATATTATTTCAGAATTTAACAAAGATGCTACTGACATCTGCGTTAAGCTTCGGCTTTTCACCTCTGCCCTCGTAGTCATTAACATTTTGTCTTTCACTATTTTCGTGTTGTTGAAAAACGGCTGATGCATCGTTCCCCTTCTTGAATCATCTGTCTATAAACATTCGGTCTCCGAATGTTTCTCCTTTGTGAACTGCAGATTATGAACATAAATTTCGACACGAGAAACAGTACACAGAAGCTTTTTTTTTCTTCTGAATATTCAATCCACTGGTAACGGCTGTAATATCAGCAGAAATCTTCTACTCTTACTCTGAGGAAAGATAAGGACCGGTTGACAGAGATCCTCCGATGGTCCACTTGTAGGTGGTTGGACCAACTCTGTAGAGGTTCGGTAAAGAAACAAAATAAAAATAATATTATTACTGAGTAAATTTTAATGGCAATTGTTAAAATGGGATTTTAATAGTGAATTCCAACTACTAAGTATAATTAACATCTGTAGCTATGTTTACTAGGCTTCAAGAAAATAAAAAATCCGGTATTGAATTCTTGTTTCAAAACTTTGGTATTATCCATTCACAGTGCAAAATTTGCACATGCATTGTGCACCTACCTTTCACTTATTTTATGATTCGCCTAGTGAGGAAAACATGTTTCGTGTTTATTTTACACACAAATCAGTACAGTTCAATTGAATCCCAACATGATTAATGCCTAACTAAGCTAAAAAAATTCAGATAATGAACGCAGTTGTGCTAAGTTATCCTTTTGCTGTCACAGCTTTATCTTTTAGTTGGTGATAAAGATCTGGGCATCCGTTAGGAAGGCTTTACTGCTTTTAATTCCAACCTACAGTAGTTTCGGTAACCGAACTTTCAAAACCAATTTTTGGCTGAAACAACGCACCAGTCAAAGCATTCGTAAGAAACATTTTAAACGTATTATTTTCTGTAACGAAAGATAGTGGAAATTGCAGTAAAATCAAGAACATTAGTTCATTAGTTATTGTCAGATCATATATATATTTCTACAGAAATATTATAGAGTTAATATTTACTAACTTTCGTCAAAACACTACTAACGGTAGTATTTATCAACCACGCAGCTAAGAAAACAATTTACAATTAATAAAGTTGAAATATCTGTATAAATAGCACGTGTTCTAAAACTATGAACTATGTTCTGTAGTTGGTTACAGCAGTGCAAACAAAACCACAAACCCTAGTTTCGCAGTTTACACCGCACACGAAACCTAACTTGCGTCACGAAATATGAATTACAAACTCATGTCCTTGGTAATGAAACTTCAATTTCTTGCCGTTTACATCGATTTCAAAAAACAGATACCGATACCCAAGTTTCCGAATCTGAAGTACTTTACCATACTCTGTGGTATCTTACAAGGCGGGCAATGGTAAACAACATACAATACGAAATTACTGATTACCTGGTAGTTTTTTTAATCTAAAATGCAGAGAATTTGTGGTATTATTCAGCCACTATTTGATTTATACAGTTCCGTCCACACTTTTGCATTGCGTATTACATTTAAGTAGTTTTTATGTACTGGAAATGTTTAAATTATTTGACATATGTTACTGTTAAATAAGAAATTTATACGCATTTATTTCCACATTCAGTCAAATAAGTCACATTCCGTAATTTTCCCATATTCTACCAGATATCTTATGTTTCAACTTGTCAGACTGTACCGCTCTAAAACTACACTGGTGCTAGTAAACATATCTTAAAGCCTGCAATTAAAAATGTGTTATCGCTTAAACATTAAGCTGTTATAAATTCGCAATCAAATCCTCGCTTTATGATATCCACAGTAAGTAAGTGGTTTTGTTAATTTCAATAAATTGTCCGACGAAAAAAAATCTAATATGTTACGTTTAGAAGTTACCACGTTTGAAATCTGCAGGTATGATTCAGTAATATTTTTACATTCTTTGAACATTTATGTCAGCTACAGATAATGAAAAAGACCTTGTCAGTATATCTTAATTTGATATTGAGTGTAAATACTACTAGTTAATTGCCGCTATATTTAGTTAAATTTAATTTTATGCGAAAATCTTTTACGCAGTTTCAGACAATGCTTACGCGCGAGCGCGTGTGTATATATAATAGTAAAATAAGTTGACAATTTGTTAGAATTTTATATTAAGGAACCGCCTACCCGCGCGTGAGAGGCTCAAAAGCGACGGAGCTGTAAGGTCAATTTTGAAGCGCGCATCAAATGCCGCGTCGCCTCAACAAGCAAAGCGCTGAACTAGCGTGCAAGCTTCCCGCCGAATGGTTTTTACTATGGGACACTAAGTGGTGACCATATAATTATATTGGTGGAAAGTCTACAACTAAGTTCAGCTCAGGTCGCAATCTGAATTTCACATACATTCGGTTGAATAACCGAAGTGCGGAAGTCTGAAATGCCGTTTTTAACTATGTTGGATGGCTTAGAAACAGTGTTTTTAAATGAGCGTGGCGTCTTAACAATGAGGTTTCAACCTTGTCTGAAGTTTGTTTTCTTTTCGTACGTTGGCACAATGGGCGCACGTGGAATAGTTCCGTAGAAAAACCTGTTTACGAACACTGCACTGCAACACATTTGAAGCGTGGGATAGACGGCCGCCTTAAGGGATTTTCCCGGCAGGGTCGATCCCCGAATTTTCGCATGTGGGAATCGTGCCGGATGATGTCACTGGTCGGTGGGTTTTCTCGGGAGTATCCCGTTCCCCCAGCCCCTTATTTCATGCACTGCTCCGTACTCACATCATGTCATACTTCACAAACGATAAAGACCTCGATGTTAAGTGCTGACCAAAATATCTTCAATCTTCTTGTATTAATGTGCCCTACGTAGTTTCTCGTTGTTCGTGTGCTAGAGCAATGAGAATTTCGGTGCGCCGATACTGATCTCTGTAAAAGCTTTATCCGTGTGAAGTAATTGCTGGTTTACTTGACACGATTATATTCGTGGAATTTTGTGTTGTATGTATCCTGTTGACTAAAGCGTACTCTGCTTGTTATTGTTTTTAAATTCTCTTTAGTTTTCTTTGACAGACATTTACCTCGCAATGAAGTTTGCCCAATAAACTAAATCAAGTCAAATAATTACTGGAGTGTGCACAATACGTAGAGGAACGAGTTTTTTGGCGACAAAAATAATTAATCAAATTTTTTCATTGCCTGGTGTTCACATCTGCAGCTCTGCTTCGTGGTCAGTGATTGGATGTTTTAAGAGTGAGTGATAGTCACAATTTTGAATTTTTGTGCTTTGTGTCATATCTTTTCTTCTGGGTAAATTTCTGGAACTTTAACCTAACTACGGAATTGAATACATATAGATAGAATTTTAGACAGCGCGAATCTTTATTTTTGCGTTGCTTTTCTGCAGATCTAATAGCAGTTAAGAAAGTAATAAGACTTTTCTGACTGCAATTATATCTGTAACAACAGTAACGAAAAAAATATATTCACGGTGTCTAAAATTCTGTCAGTATGTATTCTGTAGTTAGAAGTTCCAAAAATTTACCCTGAAGAAAAGTTCTGACACAAAATTAAATAATTCAACATGGCGACTACCTCTCACTCTTAAAGCCGGATTCACAACCGAACTTAACGTACGTACGAACACACGCACGTGCGTTAAGTATTAGAGATTGGATTCACAACAAAAAATTTTCTAGACATGCGTGGAACATTTTTATTTCATTACAAAATGTCGGTAACAGATGATCGTAACTATTTTTATTTTAAAAAGCTAATAAAATAATTAAGACTTCATGATAAATGATTTCTCAATATAAATTAATATTTAACTGAGTCTTACGTGTGCACATGCTGCATTCACTATCACCACTTAGCGTACGTACGTACGTACGAAGCAGAAAGTTGATCAACTCTACCACGTACGTACGCACGCTACGTGAGGATGTGAATGCTAGAATGCAAACTCTGTGTTTCTACTATTACACGTACGTATGCACGTACGCTAAGTGGTGGTTGTGAATCCAGCTTAACTCTCACTAGTTCTACTGGAAAATCACAAGAGACAGGAATTTTTGGCGAAAAGATTTTTGCCCCACTTTGTTTCAGTGCCGTATGTGCAAACCCGCAGCTCAACATCACGGCTACTTGCAGAGTGGTTTTGTGCAGAGTTGTTATTCATTTGACTGTGCCAATCAGTGCACGGACAACTGCTACACATCACGTCTGTGATTTGCGGGTTTAACCTCCACACACTGTGGGTTAAGGCATCCAATCACTGACCACAAAGCAGAGATGTAGGTGCGCACGTGAGGCACTGAAACAAAGTGGATGCAAAAATCTTTTCACGAAAACTACCGGGCGCTAGTGATATACGACTGACACAACGTAGCTGTCTGCAGACAAATAATATGTATCGGATATTACAACAGCGGGAACTCTGTTGACTCAGTCAAATGGGCCAACAGCTCTACGTATAAGCGAAAGCCAGTAACATTTTCATAAGCTGAGCTTGCATTAAAATCCCGCAAACAGTCAAGTTTTCCCGCGATAAACCATCATTAGAGACGTTCAGCTTACCAGAAGATTACTAGTCTTAGCTTGAATTTGGAGCTGTTGCCCTATTTGACTGAGCCAATGAAAATCCCGAGAATGTAATACTTGATGCCTGTTATTGGTCTACATTGTGTCAGAAGTATGTTACCGAATAATATACGTTGCAAGAAACTACAGTTTTTTTTCAAGGGTATGCTGAACCAAAACATTTTCGCGATATACCATCACCTCTAACCACCATCTCTGCCAGTGCTATATTTATTTGTGTGTGTAGGCACATGTGAAATTAACTGACGCGAATGTTTCATATGCTTGCTAACAACAATAAAACACATATCGCAAGTCGTACGTGTAGGGTTTACAATGTGTTAAAACATGCCGTAACTAAAATGACCATGACATATCCACATCTGTTGCCACAGCCTGAACAACTAAAAAACGTTTGCTACAACTAACGTAATAAAACCGGACATTTTGGTACATTAGCCAATCAGATTCAGTTTCACCAACGGGGAAATTTTGTAATAAAATATTTTTAAACCAATATGTATGTGAAAGAATGTTCACTAAAATTAATTTTTAAGCCGCAACTCTAGTGTTTTTACAAACGATAACCAGGCGTAAGAAGTGACCGGAAGTACAGAAAGTCCTCGATTTACGTCGTACCTAATTACGACGTAAATTTTGTAAACTTTGTTTCCTTAGATTGTGTAGGCAGATGTTACTAGACCATTACACCGAATGTTAAAATGGTTCCGAAACGCTCGCATTCCCGACACGTAACTTCCATTGATTTTGTAATTATCGCTCACGATAAAGTCCAGATGTGAGTCTTCTCACGACCACAGCACACAATTCAATGGCAAAACACGGGTCTACAAGATGGGGTGCTTCTGCTTTTTGCATATTTCATAGAGTAACTATACTCAAGGTCCATACATTTTCGCAAAATATATTTTGTTCTTCAGATTGTCTCAGCGCCTTGCATGCACAACAGTAGTTCTACTCCATGGTAATGGCAGCGTGTATTTATGTAGAGACTTCTTTCTCAATGACTGTGCCAATCTAAGTAAATAAGGTTACTGCGACACCACACGTCTGTGATTTGCGGGTAGAACCCTAGACCCCTAGACGCTGAGAGTTAAAACATCCAATCAGTGACCAGGAAGTAGAGCTGCAGGTGTGCTAACCAGCCATTGAAACAAGTTGGCGCAAAAATTTTCTCGCGAAAATTCGGGATCCCTAACTATGGTGGATTCTATGGGTCCTACTATGTCCTACTATAGCTGTCTCTAGAGTCACCTTAGCTATCTCTAAGGGTTAGTCTCTTGATATTTCCTGCCAGATGACTAGACTTCAAAAGTCTGTAGGCTCGTTCAGTGTATCTTATTGGACAATTAAGTCGTTGCCTCCAGCAGAGAATACTTATGACCAACTGAGGAGTGTTTATGGGAAACGATATAAGTAGAGACATGCAAAATTCGCGTTTTCATTTGGTGGCAGACTAAACTTCACTTTCCTATACATAACAGAGCACAATGTGCGATTCAATTGGCCACGAACTTGTATGTGTTGTCATTTACGTGTGTTACGTCTTTACAGATATTGGTTTTTCTACCGTGTAAGCATTCTCCGCGGCAATTCTCGACAATATCGGCCAGCGGGAGACGTCGAACAAGCCTATAGTCACTTGGAGTCTAGTCTGTTGTCAGAAAATAACGCGAATTTTGCATGTCCCTAGATATAAGAGCCAGAAAATCACATTTTGAGGTTTTATAATGAAATATGTATATGTTCTGTTGCTAATACCGTAGGAAGTGATATAAGAGCCAATAATGCATTGTTCAGCTCAAACAAACGTCTGTAGAATGCACTTGGCGTAACGCCATAGCTGCTGACATGGAGAATGATACAAGTGTTATTTGAAGAAACATTTTTCTAAAATTTTTCTGTATCAGTTCTTTTCACACAAACAATCCTGTAAATAAATGTATCACAGCATTCGAATAACAAAATTATTTGTGGCAGGTTTTTTCCTTTCTTTTTTTCATTTCCTGAAAACCTACTATTTGGCACTTATATTGATTCCCACAAACACTCCCCTATTATCAAAAGTTCCACAGAGGTCACACACGATAAAGACAGAAAGCCAAGTCTTGTGGCCAACTGAATGATGCAATTTGCTCAAGAATGTACGGAGTGGCGAAATTTAGTCTGTCGCCAAACAAATAATTGCGAATTTTGGAGGTCACTAGTAATCTCTAGAAGAAGGGAAGGTCGTGACCTTCTGTATCAAGCCTACCAACATAGGCCCATTTAAATAGCTCTTTAATAAATCACACCGCAGTGTCTTTCCCCACTCCCCTGTCCCTCATACATACAGGCGAGTCACAGAGAGCCGCAGGAATATTAAGGTGACTCTTTTTGGCAGGGTTGCCACAATTGAAGACTGCGGACTTCTACTAGAGATGGTTATGTTACTACATGTCGTGTAAACACTGTTTCTTGAACCACTGTTGAGTCCGGATTTATTCATATAATTATTGTCACCACCGTCTTCGTAGTCATCATAATAATCATTTGACAATTAAATTCGGACTTTCCATTTCTCAGAACAACTGAATCCTTAGAGTCACTTTTGAGAATTGAGATTTTATATATATATATATATATATACACACACACACACACACACGTAATTAACTGCCCACTTTTAAGCGCGACTTTATCCGTACCGTCAGCAAAAATAAGGCTCTACCTTTTAATCTTTGACACAATGCAACAACTTAAATTCTTCCTTTAATTTATCTGCAGCCTAAATTTGTCAGTGTTCATGAGTTTGTATTCTTTAAGTTTTTCACTGGGACTCAAGATGTTACTTTGCAATGGTATATATAGAGTTTTAAAGTATAAATATTACCATCCCTGAACATTACAGTATTCCGAAACATATGTGTTATTTTATGTTTTCGTTACGAACTTAGGTAACGACGTAGATATTTTTTTTAAATTTAAATAAACAAAAAGGAGAAACATTTTATTAAAACAAAAAAAAATCTGAGAATTGTAATATGAAGAAATTAGAGTTTCGGTGCTGTTTCGAACTTAAGAAATATAAATGTATGAATCAACTCAGTCCCGGTGTCTATGTTTGGGTGTGTTGCTGGAATCAACAACCTCGTCCAGCCAATAAGCTACGAAGTTCGCCCGTATGAAACGAGCCGCCTCGTCATTTCGCGTCTGCATTGTTATTTAGTAGAGAACCAAAAATTTTGCGTTTTGTTTTGGGCACAAGCGAGGACTCAAAACAACTGTATACTGTATAGATGCCACACTGGTATTGGCTCTTGTCTTATTTGACACTTCTTGTAGGGTGCTGAGCC
This sequence comes from Medauroidea extradentata, assembly GCA_003012365.1. NCBI lineage: Eukaryota > Metazoa > Arthropoda > Insecta > Phasmatodea > Phasmatidae > Medauroidea > Medauroidea extradentata. Next base: position 65,496 of record PNEQ01046458.1, on the reverse strand, counting down.
ATAAGAAAGAAGTAACAGAAGACTGGTCCAATCCTCTGGTATCACGTTATTGCAGGCTAGCCTACAGTCAGTGAATCCGATAATTTTTCCCGTCAAATGAGATGAGCAGATCACATTTTCGTCTAATTTTTAAAACTGACGTGCAATTTTTTATTTAATCAAACCGTATACTCGTGTGTAACTCACCAACATTAAGAAGAGAATATAACACGTTTAACTGATTTTCATATTTTTTGAGGATATGTTTGTATTTGAAATTTTTGCTCCTTACTTCGGTCATAATCGAAGGGTTGGGATGAAAAGTTCTGAAATGTGTTTTCGATTAATTATCAATGTGTATCGAAACCTTTGGGATCTAAGAGTTGCTTTTTGCTTCAAATTGGTGATCACGTAAGAACCCAAAAGGAGAGTTTACGATTTTACGAAATGTGATAAATGGTGAGAAAATGGGAAAATATTTTTTTTATCGTCTGTATAAATCGACCCCGATTGTTGTAATTTTTACTTGAGTTGGATACTCCGTAAAAGTCTAATATGCATTTTTATGAGTGTCCCATTGAAGTGAAAATCACAACTATAGTCCTTCGGGTTCGAGTTATAACGATGATTATTCGAAAATGCATTTGAATATTATTGTGTTGCTGTCCGTCAATACTTATTTCCTCGATTTATCAAGTACGGTAGACTCCCGACTATCCGGATTATCCGCGCAAAATATTTCACTCGCAATAGCTGGAGGAAAAAGAAAACCTTGAAATTTTATTTTGAGGAACATTTATTTTTTTATTATTATTATTTTTTTTTTATTTATAAATGCACGCTGTGTTTACTTGCGTAATATGCACCAACGTGTTATGTCTGCAACCGTATTTTGAAAGGCTTGAAGTTTTAAGTATTTTCCAGTAGGCGAAACAATTAGCGCCGCGAATGAATGGGTTATCTAGATAAGTCACGCATGAATGGGTTAACGAGACTTTTCTTGGTCAAATAAGCTATCTGTAATTTTTTATTAATCGTGTTTTTAGATTAATAGCGCATACCCCCTAATCATTAATGCGAATAATAGAGATTGTACCGTTTTAAATGTCTGTCTTTTATTGCAGGAATGAATTTGACCTTTTTTCTTTCTACTGAGATCTAAGAAAGAGTAAAAGTGGATTATCCACGATTTTGGATTATCTGAGGCATCAGTCCCCTCTATTAGCGCGGATAATCGGGAGTTGACTGTACATACACATTTTTTTATATTTGGTTAACCTCCACCCTCGAACAATACCTTGCTAACAGGGCCTGCCTCGGTAGGGTAGTGATGCGCCAGACTACGGTGCAAGAGGTCCTGTGTTCGAATCCTGGCTCCCGTATAGTTGTTGCCTTGTCCCTTCTCATTTAATCCCTCATCGGAAGGAATCAGAAGTTTTCGCGAAAATATTTTTTCACCAATTTGTTTCATTGCCTTACGTGAACATCTGCAGCTGTCCTTCATGGTAATTGGCAGCGTGGCTTCGTCCAGGGGCGTCATTTATTGAACTGTACCAATCAGAGCTAAGTTAACTGAGACTTCACACGTTTGTCATTTGCGGATAGAAACCAAAGACGATTTGAGTTAAAACATATATTCACTGACCACTTAAGAGGACGTGGTACATAACTGAACGCTAAAAACATTAATCTATAACTGTAGGTTTCTTGAAACCAATTTGAAAAAATGAAACAATAGCAATCCTAGGCAATAGTTTTAGCCAACGTTTTAATCAAAATTGTTTCCAGTGTTACGAACTTCTGAGGCACAATCTCTGATGCCGGAACCTCGTGCATTTAACTGCGGCGCAAGAGATCACGCGTAATGAATTAGTAATTCTGGATAAATATTTAGTCATAAAGTTGGCAAATACCATTATCTAGGATTGTCACTGAGTATTTTATATCCATATTGACTTCGAAAAAAAGCGTAGAAATCAATTGATGTTTGCAGCGTTTATTTATCTACCATGCACTCTTAAGACCTAGAAGTTATGAACCTGACGCATGAAGGGTGTTTTAGCATGCCGCGCCTGTTCTTTTATACGAGAAGCAGATAAACTTATTATAATACGTTTATCTACGTGAAGAACAAACGATGAAAACTGGGCTTCTGTCATTTTAAAAATGCAACATACTTATTACTAACGTGTTATTGGGGCCTTTAAAACGGCTAAAAACGGCTTTTTTTTTAGGCAGCTATAACTGGAAACATTCCGTTTTACTGCAAAAACTTTCCACAAATAAAATTGCAGGGTGGCCGCATTAAGTCCTATAGGAAAATAAAAAGCACGGGAAAACGGCACGCCAGTTTGGAGCTCCGCGAATATAAGCGATGTTGTTACCGTTAAGTGTGGAAGGCTGAACCTTATCTCTTCACTGTCTCCGCCCATCAAACGCGGAAAATACCATCCGGTGTACAGCCCTCTTAAGGCAGAATTTTTATTATTTTGAAACTTTTTTATATTTGTACGAAATATAGTGTTTGTTTTCTATAGATATATTGTGACTATTTTTCATAGTAACGAAAATTTTCCAGCTTTCATAGTTTTGTATAAAGCCAAGTTAAAGAAATAAGTGCATCGAACGGTTTTATACACGAAACGAAAACCAATTGACTTACAGAAACAAAATAATTCCCACTGAAGAACAGTGTCGCGGGCTACAACTGGGCATGTATGAACATACTGCATTGAAATGTTTTGTTCCTAAAAAAAATAAATACACACAGTTGATATTCTCTATGTCAATTTCAGCATTTTTTTTTATTACAAAAAATACTTAATGAGTTTTTTTTATTTATGTCTAGACGTAGCTCGCGACACTGTTCTTCAGTGGAACTTTTTTTTATTTTTATTTCTGTATGTCAGTTGGTTTTTGTTCCTTGTACAAACCGTTTTATGCAAAATTGGCTTTGGCATGCCACTATACAAAAATTATGAAAGCTAGAAAATTTTCATTACTTTAAATAATTGTCACAATATATGTCTAAAAACAAAATCGCGTAGAAACATACAAATTATTAAAACAATTAAAATGTTGAAGAGAGCCTCCCCCCTTACCCTTCCTTACGAGGAATCCTAGACTGACGCAAGGACAGCGTTGCTGCGTGTCACACATATTTTTTTTTTAACGCGAAACCGCTTATTCATATTATGTTTATCTACGAATAGAACACACACTTGAAACTAAGCTTCTATTTTTCCAAAAATTCTGCACGATTGTTAGAAACATGATTTTCGGGCATCTCAAAATGGCTAAAATTGTTTTGTTTTTTTTTACATTGCTGTAACTCCAAAAATATTACTTGAATTCGTAAAGTGCAAAGCGAGAGACATGCGTTGGTCTTTACTTCATACTATTCAAAAGTAATCTGTTGCGGTCACCGGTTAAAGTCCCATAGTAAAAAGACTACAAGGAAAACCTTGCACGCCAGTTTGGCGCGTTGCGAATAGAGGCGATATTCTTCTCGTCAAGCGTGGGACACTGGCTCTTATCACTCCGCTGTTCCCACGCGTCAAAAGTGGAAATTCAACACCGGCGAAGACTCCTCTTAAGGGCGCCGCCTGCCCGCGCGTTAGAGGCTCAAAAGCGACGGAACAGTAAGGTCGACCTTGAAGCGCGCATCAAATGCCGCGTCGCCTCGACGAGCCAAGCGCTGAACTAGCGTGCAAGCTTCCCGCCGAACTGTTTTTACTATGGGATATTAAGCGACAACACTATCATTTTATCTCACGCGACGAAAGGGAAAGAGTCGCTCTACAGGTCTATAATATTCAGAATATCGTGAAAATGATTATTCTTACATAAAAATCAGCGTCAAAAGTCCCGATTCGGTCACTTTCACACTCAAAAAAATACTTGTTAGGAACGATAACAGTTAATGGCAAAATTATATACCTGTACTAAGGTCCTTAAATGCTTTTCGTAGCCTAACCACGTGACAACATGTTGAATGGTTTTCGAATGAAATCAGGATTGTTAAAGGTCTGCGCGCCTTTTCACGATTCTAGTAGACGGCGCCCTTAAGAGGACTGTGTACTTAGCTGTTGGACGGTGTTGTGACGAGTCACGCGAATACTGTTTTACGCGAAACCACCGAACTTATTCTTATTGTTGTTATCTATGAAAAGAACACGTACTTGAAACTACGTATGCCACTTTCTGAAAATTCAGTATGCTTGTTAGTAACATGATTTTTGAGGCTCTGGAAATGGCTAAAAACGGCTTACTTAGACAGCTGTAACTCTGAAAATACGACCTGAATCCGTAAATTGCAAAATTAGGCGTGTGCATTGGTCTTTACTTCATAATATGCAAAAATAAAATTATAGGGTCACCGCTTAGTCCCATAGGAAAAAGAGTTCTACGAAAACATTGCACGTCAGTTCAGCGCGCTGCGAATAGAGGCAATGTGTCTATCGTCGGGAGTAGTACTATGTCTCTTATCGCTCCGCTGTTCCCGCGCGTCAAACGTGGAAATTTCAAACCAGTACACAGTACTCTTAAAGGGCCGTAAAACCCTCTAACGTCTCACCGCACCAACATGCAAAAGGTTCGTAATGGACTGGATAGGAGTACACCACCTACTCTAATGTACACTCTGCTAATGCTTCTAGAGAGACTTCTCCGATATTGAGGAAGATTATATCTGATATGAATCCGGACAAAGGGCGACGCCACAGCCAGTATTCATAACGCCGCTGTCATCTCGGAGGAAGGAGCGCTAGTGTTGGAAGGTAATGTTCGTCCACATATATGTCGGCGATATATCGCGTGACGGATGACATCCGTCAACAGCTAGACTAGACATGACTATACCTGATGATTCAAATGCTCCACAGCGGTTCTCAAGTACACACCCTCGCACGAAGCTGACACGTCTGTCCCGCGGACAGAAAACCGATTTTTAAAATTGTCAACTGTGGAAAAGTAGTACCGCCAAGCTAAGCTAGAGAGAAGTAAGTGCAGGATAGTTAGCGACAGGGAGAGAAAGAGAGATAAAGGGAGAGAGAGAGAGAGAGAGATTGATCGCGGGTAAAGTAAACTGTTTGTTGGTTTACAGTATTGTATTTAGGTGTTCTACGTTAATTTTAATTTACTCACAGATACAGGAAAATTCCGAGGATAAATTGCAGAACAAAGGATGCATAAAACACCTGTACATTTAAAATCAGTTTGCAGTTGTTAGACCTGCAAATTTCGTGTTATTATTTGACGTCAGTATAGTATTCACTGGCCTATACTCACACGAACACACTCCTTGATGTTATTGGCTATGGGCCTTCGTATATTTGTTATATTTGTGTGCACACGTTACAGTGTAGCACGAGTATTTCACAATTAACCTTATATTATTATAGAGACGATCACGGGAAAACTTGACTGTTTGCTGGGTTTCAACATACATTCAGCTTACCTCAAGTTTACTGTATTTAGCTTGTACGTGGAGCAAATATGAATCCTTATTTAGTAATATTTGATACGTGTTACTGTTCTGAAGATAACTACGGTGTGTCAGAATGGACGACTTGAAGTACACTCCCCCTGACGTCACACCGCAGGGGAAATACTGTGGGAAACAAAGCTTGTTTACAAACATGCTGATTTGTTAGTTGGTAACTGCAGAAAGCAAAAATGTTGCGCATTCATAGATTTGCACGAAAGGGAAAAAATAATAGTTTCAATTTCAAGGATAAGATACGCAAATACATAAGATTAATGTTTACCTGTAAAAGCGGCAAACTCCAAACAATCAATTTTCTTGACGTACATCTCATCCGGGACATGTGAAGCCAAACAGCTAAATGAAGGTTATGTTCGGCTGCAGTAGCCATGGAGATAGGAACTGTTTCCCACACCTGACTGAAGCTCCGCCTCTTTTCAAGTCGTCCATTATATCACCGAATCATATGTGTTGCGAGAAACTACAGAGTTTTCAAGGGCAAGTCGGCAAATAAACATTTTCGCGATACACCATCATCTGTAATTATTTGTTGAAACAAAACTTTCGCGCGCACCACACAAACTGCTAGCCAACAACAGAGTCGGAGGGATCCATTCTGCTGACAGATAACAGCGTGTAACTTGGAGGAATCTAGCAACTGAATCTTGAATTAATAAACACGCCTTGAAGTAGTTCAGGTGAAAGAACATTTTCAGTTAAATAAGTACCGAATCGCGTGTTACATGGTGCGAAGTAAAACTGGCAGCTCATTGATGAGTAAAGACAGGAAAAATTCGCAGGTTCAGTGACCTGCAGGCTAGCCTGCAAGAATATTTGTGAACTGAAGCAGACAACAGACTCTCATTAGAAGCTCGCTATTGAAGTGATATATGTCTGTATTAGTTACGTGTTTATTTTTATCTCAGAGATTTCCAAGTGTCAAATAATTCGAAGGCCAAATGCGACGCTGACACAAACTTTCAGTTGATGGCACGCTAAACATGTCCCCAAATGAAAACTCGAATTCGTCAGGTCGCTAGTTGTGGCTAGTTGCGGACACCTAAGCTGCGGGTCGTTTAACCCGAGAAACTTTCCTATACATACGTTCATATGTTCTCACGTGAATTGGCCAATGATAATTCACGTATGATGATACATCGAGACACGAGTTTGTCACGAGAAGATTGTTGCACCAATCGGATTCAATACCTCACGTTCACATCGGCAGCTTTGCTTCATGGTTATTGCAAGCGTGTTTTTGTTCAGATACGCCTCTCGTTTGACTGGACCAATCAGAATAAGGCTATTGTGATATCATACAACTACGATCTGCCAAAAAAAACCCCATGAAAAGTAAAAGATAAAATATTAAGATAGCAAAACAAAATGACGCAAATATCTTGAGCGGTGCTATTTCGTGAAAAGATTTTGTGACAAAGCACAATTCAAAACACTGTAAGATTATATGTGTGTGTGTATATATATATATATATATATATATATATATATATATATATATATATATATATATAATGTCCACGAACAAATGCATAATAAGCACGCCATGCGCATCCTGGGCTAAATTCGAGACAAAAATGTTAGTGGCAAATATTTTTCCGCGAAAATTCAGGGGTTCATAATAAACGATCCGTTTAATATCGTATAATAAATGTGCATGCACTCTGATTACTATGTAAACAATAATTTGTAAATTTACCGCACCGGTGTATAGAGTGTTAATAAATTAGGCACGGTTAATTATTTATAATACGTAAATGATACCGATCGTATACTATACTTTAGGAAACATTCAAACTTATACTGATATTATTTGATTCGTATAGTATAGTGAGAGGAAAACACATTTATCATAACTCATAACTAAACAAACAATAAAGGCACGCATATTCAAATCGGCATTTGGGATTCATATTTTTAATTTTCGTTACTATTTCTGATGAAAGACGGCACTAAAAGAAACTAAACGCATCATCATTGTCGCATTATTGTAAAATCGATTGGCGACAAGTAGTGTGCGAAGTTCACATGCCTTCGTATCGTCGGTCGTCGCCATCGCAGTGTCGCATAATTGTACAATCGGCTTTAGGCGTTATTTTACAGTGTCTTCCCGAAATGGAGTCGCGTATGTTTCCTGTACCTTGCGGAATAACCCGACCACGTCCCTACGTCACACTCTTCGTCCTGGAATCTCCCCGACATTCGCCAACTTGCTTCGTGGCGCACGACTCTCAGATAAGGATAATTTTAACACTTTGAATGAGAACGTGCGAGTATTGCTAGGCTAAGATATTAATGGATATATCTCTATTCCTGAAGGAAAAAACATACAACATAATCTATATATAAAAGGAAGTGCCCCACTCACTGACTGACTGACTCATTCATTCATTCATCATCAACGCCCAGCCCAAACAACTGGACCTAGAAAGGTGAAATTTTAAGGGAAGTTTCCCCTTGTGGCGTAGGCGCGCACTAAGAAAGAAAATTTTGAAATTCGGCTATTAAGGCGGTGAAACGGGGTGAAATGTATTTTTTTGCAAATCTTTGATATTTCTCGAACCCACCGGGCTATCGTCGTCTTATTCGCTTCGTTAGGTCGCAAATACAAATGTCTAGAAACGAATTTCAGGATTTTTCGAAATTTTTGTATTAAGAAGGTGAAAAGCCGTTTAATTCGTTTACAGAAAATCCTCTCTTCCTCTTAAACCACCTGAGATATCGAAGTGATTTTTTCTTTAAAATGAAGCTTACGCAAATACATAAAAAGTAATTTCAGGATTTTTCAAAATTCGTTTTTGAAAGCCGGTAAAAAAATAAAACAGTTTTTTTATTAATCAGTCGTATCACCTAAACCGTTAGAGATATCGAGGTGGCTTTTGTCTTATAATGAAGCATAAGTAAATACCTAAAAAGTAACTTAACGATTTTTGGAAATTCGTCCTTGAAAGCCTATAAAAAATAAAACGTGTTTAAAAATAATCTTTCTTAACACCTGAAATAGTTCAAAATTTGTTTCCTTTTTATTTCTTGTTTATAGTTAAACCTCTTTGGACTATAGCCTGTACACGCGAAATAACTCTCATGGCCTGTCTTGAATAATTTGTAGTCTGTGGAGTTGCGGGGGGGGGGGGTTGCCAACCCACCATAAATAAAACCTCTTTGGACTGTAGCCTGTACATACGAAAGTATTATTACGGCCTGCCTTTAAGTATTCACTCGGGTATTGTACAAAGTTTGTGGTGTGGGAGGGGTGGGGTTACGGGTTCGTATCCTGTGCAAGTCTTTGCGATGGGACATGACATGACATCATACGAGCATATTGCGTGCGCTCTTTTCACTGAGCTAAGACAATGTATAGTTCACTGTTATTGAATACGCTAGCTGTTAAATGCCTTCATCACATATTTTATCCAGAAATACTGTTTGTATTACATAATTTCAAGTGGGCAAAGCCGCGGCCGGGTAGCTGTTTTGTAGAGAAATAAAGATAAATTAAAAACAAAGATGTTCTGCAATTAAAGTACTCTCAGCGTAGTGGACTGGATAAAGCTGTTTGTATTTGTTGTTATAAAGTTATACAGAGAATATAGTAACACCATCAATTAATACGTTATTAAAATTTAGTTACTCTTTTCTATAGTACACGCGGGCGAAGTCGCAAAGGGACAGCTAGTAGTAACATAATCTAAAAACTATTCTCGTGTAACATGCAAGAACCATGCAGCCGCGTTAATGAACAAACAAAACCGTCATATCACTGGAAAAATGAGCACGATTTCTTCTCAATCGTGTTAGGTAAGTCCAGGTTGTTTTATTGGCACACAATCAACTAGCCACTCCACTGCTGAAAGCATACTAGTTATAATCATTTCACAGTACACTTGACCGACGTATAGGGACGATGTACAGTACAGATTTTCCCAATTGTGGCCATTCTGACATTTTTGTATGATGCAAGATATCTAAGTAACTGTATTTTACAATTTCGCCAGTCTGGGAACACATATAGAACGTAGTAAGGTGACTTGTCTTTTGTTCATTTCGTGTTTATATTTTCAAAATGGTGGACCATTTTTGTAATAAATTTTTTGACAATATGACATACGTAGAGATGATGGTTTATCGCGGGAAAAGTTGACTGTTTGATGGATTTCAATACACGTCCAGCTTACCAGAAGATTACTGGCTTCAGCTTGTACGTGGAGCTGTTGCCCTATTTGACTGAGCCAATAAGAATCCCGATATTGTACTATTGGATGCCTGGTATTGGTCTGCAGACAGCTACGTTGTGTCAGTGTTTTCAAGGCTATCTTGGCACAAAACATTTTCGCGATATACCATCATCTCTAGACATACGTGATTATTTTTTCCCAACTTCATCAAACTTGGTACACATATAGGCCTAGGAAGTTTACTTTTCTATATACTTTTTTTTTATTCCATTTTCATATTTTCAGAATAGCCGACATTTTTATAATTTACGATGATATGATTACATGAGTAAATATTTTTCCGAACATCGTCAAACTTGGAAGACTTAATTTACACTACTTAGTGTGACTCAGAAGTCATATTATTTGTTCACGCAGTGTTCATATTTTCAAAAGCGCGGCTATTTTTCTAATTTTTACATGATATGACTTATATGACGATTTTTTTTGTATTTCATCAAATTTGATGCGTACTCAGTATGGTAGCTTAGTTTTAATATTTACTATACATACCGTACTTATATTTTCAAAAATGGCTGTCATTTGAACATTTTTGAACACACGTAAATTCCGAAGAACTATTATAATTTTTCAACAACTTCATTCGACTCGGTACATATACAGAATGTACTAAAAGTTCCATTACCCCCCTCGTAAATAGTGAAAGACATGCAGTATGGTACTGTAACGAGACAGGTACGGTGCATACGATATTTCTGTTGTTTCAGGTGATATAACTACTGAACAACGATGGGAGATGAGTCTATTTACATCCTCGAGGAGCGAATCGTCATGAGTACATGGACCCATGAAAGACAGAACACCGGGAAGACAGTGAGAGATATCCAAAACGATTTCAGGATTCAGTTCAATAGGGCTGCACCACCGAAACCAACGGTCCTGAGATGGGAAAAGAAACTGTTCCAAACTGACTCCATTAAAGACAGGGCCCGCTCAGGAAGACCAACAAGACATGAATCACGTGTTGAGGTTGCCGTATCAGTTGAACGATCATCGAAAATGTCGCTACGAAAGCGGTCCCAAGAACTCAATATTCCAGTGACGGCATTGAGACAATATATGACGGTGATTGTATCATTAAAAAACATTCAGACCCTCTTTCGTTAACGAGTTAAGTGATAATGACTTGGAGGCTCGACGTGGTGCATGTGCGCGATTACTGAAGGTTTCCGACACACTTAATAAGCGCGGAACAGTGATGTTTTCAGACGAATGTGACATCTACCGAAGCGCTAAAGATAGGAACATTTATTTCTGGAATAAGGAGAATCCCCATTTCTTTGAAGAATTGGAAATGAATCCACCGCTTGTATAGGTTTGGGCTGCATTGTCTGCTAAGCATCTTGTTGGTTCATACTTTTTCGAAGGTCCTGTGACTCGTGCGACGGGGGCAGTCAATCAAGGGACATATATCTCCATGTTACAGGACTGATATGTAACAGAATTTGAACGTTAGGACTTTTTTGTGACATATGTTTCCAACAGGATGTTGCACCAGCACATTTCGCAATACGTGTGACGGAATACCTGAATAATGTGTTCCCTGGAAAATTGATTGAACGAGGATCACCAACGTTACCAGCACCTCTGAAATGGCCACCTCGCAGTCCAGATCTGACATCCTGCGATAATGCATTATGGGGGCTTATTTAACAGCGCGTTGCTAAAACCTGGTACGAGACAACTAAGGATCTGAAACAAGCTGTTCGGCATGCACTTGCAACCATCACACCTGCCATGATACGGAGGATTTCACATCGTTCTTGGTGGTGAATAATTCTGTGCCATGAACACGGGGTGTGTACACAGATCCACTGGAGCAATGGTGGCCACGTATCTTATTTACCATACGTGTCTTTGTAAAATAACATATTGCAAGTCTGTCGCCCCTTCCGACTTTTGGTACATCCTGTATAGTACGTTACAAAGTAACATAGTACTATGTGACGTGACTTGATGTTTACGCATGTAGTCTACTTCGTGTTCATTTTTTTTTTTTTAGGAATGGTGGCAATTAGAGTAATTTTTGATCCGAATAACAATTTTTGAGAATTTCACTAAACCTAATACGCTATAGTTCTTACTGACTTGACTCGTATATATTTTATTCATGCCGAGTTATATTTCTGAAATGGCAGCCGTTTAAACAATTTTTTTTACACACGAATAATCTAAATAACAACTTTATAGAATTTCATCAAACTCGTACACACATAACGTATAGTACTTATATAGTTAGTTGACTTGACGTTTATGTATTTAGTGTACGTCGAGTTCACACTATCGAGATTGTGGTAGTTTGATCATATTTTGATTGTACGAGATATCTGAATAATAATTTTACAGAATTTCTTCAAATCCGGTAGGCCTACTCATATAGTACTTAATCGTTTCACGTATTTTGTTCATGCCGTTTTTCTTTTATAACAATTGCGGCCACTTAGACATTTTTTATCGAACAATATATCTAAAAACCGTTTTTTACAGTTCTATTAACACGTTACACATACAGTAATTACTAAGATTACTTGACTTTTTGTGTTATGTTCATACCCTGTTTATTATTTCAAATTGACAGCTTTTTTAACATTTTTTTAACTCTTGAGCACTCTAAATGATTGCTTTTCAGAATTTCACTCATCTTAGTACATGCTTAGTAATTATTAAGATAAAACGGTTAGTGTATTTATTTAATGCCCTGATTAAATTTGTTGCACAATTGCGGAGGCTTGAACATTTCTTCATGCTGTAATTCAGTTTTTTTAATGGTCGCCCTTGGAACGTTTTTGATAATAATAAAATATATCTGGACCATTTTCTAAAGTTTCTTCACACTTTGTATATATTTGACACTAAGTAAGGTAACGTGAATTTGAAGTTGTTGTTTCATATTTACTTTTGTACGTCCTTCAGTTTTGAAAATTTCAGGACATGTACTTGTAATTTTTAATAGAAGTATTTCAATAAATACAGTACCGATAAAATTCAAATTTATTGTTTGTATATATGTTATTGTTCCAAACTTTAATCAAAATTGTTTTTAATATTGCTGGTTCACCAAGTTAGAAGATGGCACAAGAATAATTGACTATATTATTACATCCCTCTAGATGTACGAACGTGGCCGATTTGAACTGTAGTGTTTTTTTTTCACCCACATCAAGGATATATTGATCATCATTAGTTATGTTGGCAACTTTTTGCTAAACATTCTCACCAAGGTTTTTTAGCCTAAAAGCACCGCAAGAACACCCATTTTTCGCAATTTTCGTCCTTGAGAAGACCGATGAACAGTTTCAGCTCTGCTGAGGGGCTGAGATTAGGTGTGTACGGAGCAGCGTTGGAACGGGGGTGAGGGGGATAAGGGAGATCACTGAGAAAACGCGCCCATAAACGCCACGCCACGTTTCCCACACGTGAAAATCCGGGTCTATTCCACCGGAAATTGTGAACTCGGACTGCTTTGGTAGGAGGCTAGCGCCCTGACCGCAGCATCACTGAACACGAGCGTGTTTCCATCAAAGTGAACGTGTTTTGTCTATGAAAAAAGGAATACAACGGCAACACTGCTCGAAAATTTACTGCTCCAAGCATAAAGGCGATATTATCCTCGAACCGTGCGCAAGTCTAATACGTATTTCCTTAATATTGTCTCCAGAGAATAAATGCTCAGACTTCGAAGAATTCTAACTTTATATTGGTATGTACAGTAGTAAGTACGTTTTTCTCATTTTGGCCAGTTGGTACACAAGGTCCATGAAAATCGACTGTATGTCGCACCATACAGTTCTCATACGTAAACCTAGTTATTGTGTGGCATGGAGACAGGTTCCCAGTGAACAGCGGCGCTGAAATAAGCGGTGTGTATGTGTGAGTGAGTGAATGAGATGGGGGAGGGTGTAACCTCGCACGCCCAGCTCGGTAATGGGTGGTTATCAGGCAACTGCGACGCCGGCCCACATCACAGAATACTTAGGAATACAGAAGTGAAATAGTCGGGAGGCCAGCAAGCTCAGTCACACACTCCTGCAAAATGACTTCGTTGGTCAGTAACTTGGCCAGGGGTGTCATTTAGGGGGGGGGCAGGGGGGCAAATATCCCCCTGGATTTAGAAGGATAAGTGTAATTTTTGTTTTATTTTGTTATTTAAATAACGCTAATGTAATCATACAAAACTGAAGTTTTATTATTAAAGTTTCTGATTTATACATGTTAAAATAATAAAAATTATGCAACAAGGTCACTGTCACAGAAAAAAAAATTCTTGCTCCCCACCCTTAAGAAAAACCTGAAATGACGCCCCCCGAACATGGCGGAGACGCCTGCCGCCAATCTGCACACGACGGCTGTCCTGCTAGCCGGCAGCCAGGCCAATAGGAAACCTGCAGTAACATGCAGGAGTCAAACATACACGGGGCTGATATCAACAACCTCTGGCAATCAGTAAGTGGCGAACATCGCCAGTTACAAAAGAGCTGCCACAACATTTCACGTCTGATTTAATACCTAAGCGCCCACATACCAGGCAAGAGACACAGCAGCTCCACTTTTTACCGGGGAAAAAATACTGATCCATGAATGCGTGACGTAAAGACAGCAATATTTATGTTTGAATACTATGATGGTGACATGATAACAACAATCGCAGTAGCGATAGTCATAATCATTTTATTTTATTTCTTTTATTATATTAAAAGCGGCACCCAACAACCAAATTACAAGATGTCAATGTTACAAAAAATAAATAACAAACAGACAGTACAAGTACAACACACTAACAAGACAACATACACGAGTAAAGAAAAAGAAACAGAATAACTATAAAGAAAAAAAATAAAAGATACAAACATATATAGATGCATACCATATTTATTTCAATCACAAGAAAATATATTGTTATTAAAGTCCAGAAACAGAATAGTTTTTTTCCTCTTAAAGGGATCGAAATCAAACATTTTATTGAAGTACTAAATACGTCCATTGACTAAATCATTATTTTTAGTTGGTACAAAAGAAATATCTAAATTCCTACTTATATGATTTGGCACCTTTAAACCTGTATTACTTACTATAGTTTTACAATAAAAGTAATAAAGGAAACTGTTAATAAAATATACATAATTGATTATTCTACAAGTGTGTAAAGTAATAGTCTTAAAATCAGTAAGAATATTTAAATTATTAAAAGTATTTACCTGTTGAAAGAATCTCATGTATACAGTTTTAATTAATGTATTTTAGACTCACTCCAGACGATTCGAGTCAGATATGGTAACGCTGTTCCATATATACAGAACAAAGTTTTACGTGTAAATGCGATACATATGGTATTTTTGTTCCACATTTAAATTCATTAAACCATTTATGAACTAAGTCAACATCTGCTTGAAGTTTATTACAATCAGATATGTTACTAATTTTAGCACATATTTTAGGTCATCAGTATAAAATAAGCAATTAGAAAAATTGTATTGTCGTATAATATAATTAATAAACATATTAAATAAACTAGAGGCCAGTGTACCGCCTTGAGGAACTACAGAGAAGTAAAGAAAATATGTGGACTAGATGTCGCTACTTAGACAGTAATAGTTCTGTCCCTCAAATAACTTTGTAACCATTTGACGTAGAGACAATCAAGTTCAAAGTAGCAAGGTTTACAAAGAATGCTAGAGTGCGGACGGGTATAAAATGTTTTTTTTTTTCAGATCAAAATGTATTGTATCATATTAATCTCTCGATATAACTGCTCCATAGATCTCATTTACGTAATCAAATAAATTAGTGGTAGTGTTTCTTTTATTTTGAAATCCATGCTGATGACAGGAAATGAGATCCTTCTAATGAAAATTAATATGCACATGTATGATTTTTTCCATAACTTTGGAAAATGTATAGTACATAGGAACGAGATAGGCCTGTGATTAATAAGACTATATTTATTACCTTTTTAAAAACAGGAATAAAAATTGCTTGTTTCCACATACTTGGAAAAATACCACAAGACAAACGAGTATTGACAACTTTTGATAATATGGGGCAAAGATTTCGGCACAACCTTTAATTATAAAGTGGGGGATTCCACCAGGTCCCAAAGATTTACAGGTATTGAGTTTACTAATAGACCAGAGTACTAAAATCTCATATATCGTAGGGATAGATAAGGGAATGTTAGAATCAGAAGTAAATTGTGTGTTGGAAATGTTTAATGCCATTTCATAAATCTCTACGAAATGTTGACCTAAAATATTAGCTAGGTCTTCTTCAGTTGGATCTTGTGTTAGATTACCATTTTTAAGAATGATTAAGTTTTACATTATTACAATTTTTTTTTGGGATTTAGTTTAATATTATTGTTCATATCAATAAGCCAGTTCCTTTTATCACTTCTTATTTTGCTTTTCACTAGTTAGCGCTGGACAGAGAAATGTAAATAATTTAGTTCGTTCATCTAAATTTTATATTTTCTGGACAGACCGTAATTTTTAATTTTTTTTAAACAAAATTCATACGAAAACCAGACAGGGTTTTTCTTACGCTCTGGGTAAACGGTGCATAAGTATAACAATTTTTAAATTGTTAATAGCAAGTTGTCCGATCATAGCCTATTGTTAACATTGTTATAGTTAAGACATTACTCCAATTAAATATTTTAGAGCATGATGCGAAGAAAGATAGTCGCCACTATGATAATCATGAGAGGATACATAATTGTTAGTATAACTTAATTTTGAGACTTCTATCTGATAATAACACACAACTGCAGGATGCTATTCATATTCACTAATTAAAGAATCAATAGACCGGGAATCATCAGTAATATAACTATTAGAGAAAACAAAATCTAAAAAGAGACGTATCCGGTTTAGCAAAGTGAGTTAATACATTCCAACAATAATAGTCATTTTTGTTTATTATGTTAATATTCGACATTTTGAGCGTGATAATTCTTCCAGCTGATACCTGGTACATTAAAATCTCCAACTACAATTACTTTGTGCGTATAATTTGAGAGTTCGGATTCAAGAACATCTAGACAGTTTTTAAACTCCTGAACAGCGAGTAGAGGAGGGAAATATGAACTGCTTATAAGGAGTTTTTATTACCTACAATAGGTTCAATCCCAACAGCATCGAGATTATTAAAATGAAAATCAAGTTACAAGACAGCTTGGGGTAAATAAGAGAGTTAATGCAATCAGCTCTCCTCCTCCCCTAGAAACAGTGGAATCATATTTACGATCGCAGCGAAAGTCATTGTAATAATCAGGAAAGTTATGGGAATCAATGCTATTCGAATTTAGCAAAGTTTCAGTTAAACAGATAATATAATAACTACACATTAAAATATTTTCCTCAAATGAGGATGGTACCAAAAAAAGCAATTTAATATTTACATGATTCTACCAAAATATTTTCGCTCCAAATGCAACTATGAAATGTAATAATTCTGTGCGTATTTTAATTTTAATATTATTAAGCTTGTTGATGCTTAAAAATTAACACCGCGAAAAAAGAAGAGATAAGAGATCATGACCATACGATGCAAACTAATAACAGTGTTTCAAGTACTACAAGTGGTTACATAAACCAATGACTCGAATCCACGTGGCATTGTTTATATTTCTGTAGCCTCCAGAGCTGGCACAATGACAACAATGAAAAATCTAGCGTATGTCGCTTCTGATAGTATTATTTACTCTGTAATGTTATCTTTCAGTGTCCGGCAAACTCCTAGTTCTCGGGGTGTGATGTCCTGTTCTCAAGTTCCCGTCTCCTCTTATACGCTAGTTATCCTTACTGTAGCTTCCTTCCAAACTAATTAACCACAATATTCTACTCCGGATATTTCCAACGAAGGAACACTTACGTGCATTCCGCAATACTAAATTTAAATAAACCTCCGAGCCTTACTTAGTACGTGTTCAATGACTTCACAACATGGTTTCCAATAGTTATGTTATGACATCCACTAATGCCTTGCGAATCTATGTCTTTTCGTTGTATATAAAGTCGTGTTGAGTTTACAGCTTGAAATTCTGAACGATTACAGAAAGAAGGGATTTCAAATCACGTCACAAACTCTGCTCTTCTCCTTTCTTTTTCATAGCACAGATTAATACACGTTGCGCATCACTTGAGTCAACACTGTAAAATGTCCTACAAATATTCTTTTGAATTTAGCTCACCTTTCTTTCCTAAGACATTTACATTTACATACGTACAGGTATTGTTATCTTTCTTCACAAATTCTACCATGCCGGCGAATGAACATTTTGTTTTTGATTAAGTTTGTTTTCCTTTTATTACACTTTCTTTCCCTCCCCTTCTTCGGTCTTCCATTTAAATTAGACTTTGTAGTAATATCATCAACACAAATGACTTTGCGACTGCGTTTGATAATCATTCACATTAATAGCGACTTCTCCATTTTAGTTTTGAGCTACGTGCATATAATTTTTTAGGGACGATGTTGATGGTTTGTCAGCCATACACGGAGACATTTGAAGTTGACCGTAATTTCATCTATCAGTGGCACAAGGAAAGTAAATGAACTAAAGCATTGTTGAATTGATTCCAAACGGACAGGAACTAACTCTACCAACGCTTTGAAGCTGGCATTAAAGTCTTCAGTGTTTCGTAAAGGTTAACCTGACAGTACATCAACGTAGTCCTGAAAATGAAAAGTTAGCTGTTAGCGTCATGTATATTATTCTAATAATTATGTACATAAACCTCACTGCATCTAGTTTAAAATGCTGTGTGGTAGACATATGTTTAGAAGCAAGGCTTAAAACACATCTTGTACACAAATGCACTCACAATGGAACCAGGAAATGATAAATCTCTGAAGGATCGATTGGCTAAACTATTGCACACATATAAACAACGTATTTTGGGTCCATGAGTAAGAATCACAATAATAAGACTAATGGCAGGTCTTTGTGCTTGAAGCACAAAAATTTGGACTCATAATACCTAACTAAACAACTATCCGTGTACGTAGTAACTAGAGAATCAACAAGTAGGCTACACGTACTTAACATGAGAAAAGTAAACAAAGCTGTTGTAATGTAATTGCTTACCGCCTAATATACTGTATCCAACACACACACACGCGCGCGTTTTTATTATAAAATTCATTGCCCAAAAAAAGCTATTAACAATAATGTTATGCAAGGATATTGTGGAAAAGTTTTCGTCTTCAGTGTTAATTAAAGTTTACTTCCAAATATACAAAGTTTACCCGAGAAACTGGAACATTGCCTGATATCACTGTAGTTCTTGATACAATGTCAGTATTCTATTTTCAAACAAACTATAGGTCTAACGTGCTAACGTTGATCCAGGCACTTCGGCTACAAACATCAATGCAGTTCACTTTTCACGGGTGTAATGGCGTATGTTACCTATATAGCCACCGAGGCTAAGCACTGGTTGGTAACGGTTTTTTACAATGAAAAACTATACCAAGCACACACGATCTTGTAATGCAAAACGTTAAGTTGATTTGTGCCTCTTCGACTAGTGACGCAATTAATGGCACGTAACGTTTCAGAACTGGCGCATGGTATATGAACATATTTCTCCACAACTGTGGCAGGAGTGGTTTGAGGAATATTTGTTACAAATATGATTGGCTGCGATTGTGATTTTTGCTAATTCTGCAACGTACATATTTCGCGTCTAAAGTAATGTTTTGGCATGTTTTTCGTAACCTCAAATTGTGTTGCCTTCTCGCGCATGTACAAGGATGTAGGAAGTGTGAAGTTTAGTATTTAAAAGCCACCAAGGTAAATTGTCAGTAAATTACAACTACGAAAATTGTGTTGTAGTTGTGTTCCGATGTTGATTAATATCGGGGTTTTATGATTCTGTGTGGTGGATACTTTGTTTATTTTTGTTGGTTGGTCATATTTAGAGATGGTGAAATTTCGCGAATACAATGACCTGCATGTTAGAATCAAATATACTATGCATACTCTAGTCCCGACCGTCCATTAGTCAACTATAGCTGCTACTCAGAGGAACAAAATCACGTGCTTTGCTGTCTGAAAGCAGCACTTTTTAATGCAAGTGATACGGTTTGTTCTTTCACAGTTCTATTTTTACGTAATTAATGCCACAAACGAAACACACAGTCTCTAAGTTTTTACAATTGTTGCAGTTTTAATTTAAGTAATGAATTGTTAGTTCCACGCAAGTTTCTTTACTTGTGTTACATGGTATTAATGAGTGCATTTCCTATCCTGGAAATGACTTCTCGTTCAGCGAGTCGTGAATCAAATCGTTATACATTCATTATTTATAGATAGTTCAGTGCTACTGTGTAACACATGTCATTCGTACAATGACTACAATAAATTTGTCTAGCTGTGCAAGTGCTCACTGAGATAGGTTTGACTCGTGTATTGAACAACATATTATGTGAACAGATTTAAAATAATCTCACGAAAGACTCTAAACGAAAAGTTTAGTCCTGCCATCATATGAAGTAAAGATAATCCCAACAGACGCACTCTTAATCAAGCACCTTAATGTAGTATAATTTTGCCATACATTGTAACGGTAATTTAATTTAAAATGTAGTGTACAGGTGCTGAGTTCTAATAACTTAAGTGAAATGTTCTATGAAGCCTAATACAGGAAGAACATGTCATAAAACAGCATTATTATTTCACATTTCAGATACAAATGTTTTAATAATTCGTACATACTTTATAAACAATACGAACATAATATATAAACATATCATACTTATCTACATCATTTCCGTTTTCGAGATACAAATACTACATTTATAGTAACTATATTGCTAACATACACATTATATATCTATCAAAACTTTTAAAACCTTGGTAGCTAACAAGAGAATAAGACTGCTGATACAACACAGCTGGGTACATAACGAGAGAAAAAGTTAACACGGTGTTAGCTAACAGCCTGTTAGTTGGAAGTTGATATAGCTCATTCGGGATAAAGTGAGCACTAACAATTTAACCTTCGTAAAGTATCACTATCAGTTACTGCACATAATTCAGCATTATAGTCTCCTTACTGCTTGTGTGGTTGGCAGCAAAATTACGCAATACAGTTCCGTGTATTTTCTTATTTAATTACAACAATACTGAAATAAAATCAGCAGAAATTGGCGTAGTTGTATTTTATACAGTTAATAAACCTTTTTCTACCAAATTGTAAAGATACCTACTGACTGCACAGTTTAATCTCACACGCGCAAACCTCAAGTGACGTGTCCAGAGAGGTTAGATATTTCCCGTAGTTAACCGTTACTCGCGGAAATATACGAACTGGCTGAAAATAGAACTATAGCATGGCTTTATTCAGCTCTCGCTTTATCCCGAACCACCTATACAACTGTCGCTATGGCTAGGAACACTTGTTTATTGCGGAAAAAGTTGACAGTCTGCTGGGCTTCAGGTAACATGTCAGTATCTTTCCCTTTCGTTAAGGGCGCGGTGGAAAGCTATTTTCATCACCATGGTTTTATTTTTATATTCGTACCAGATATTATTTTCTTGTTTTAGACACAAATAGCGACAAAATTTTGGTCTTATAAGTATTATTTCTCTCTCTCGTAGTTTTCGCGTAATAGCTTGTTAAAGTCAAAATTTACATGTTTCCGTTTTAATGACGACACTAAAACCAAATGACATACTAAACTGAAAAAATTCACAGTGGATAAAGACGTCACAGGCTACAATTACACGTACATAAAAACAAGGAATAAAACGTTTTATATTTAAATTAAAATGCTAAAATTGAAAACAGAAATTTTAAAAATTCAATATTTTTTTAATTACAAAATATTTTTTTTTGCGGTTTACATAGTTGAACCTGTAGCCTACTACATCGTTATTCACTGTTAATTTGTTTTCAGTTTGGTATATAAGTTGGTTTTAGTGTCGTCCTTAAAACGGAAATGTGCAAATTTTTACTTTAACGTACCATCACGCAAATACTATGCGAGATAAAAAAAAATTATAAGAGCTAAATTCAGTCACATTTTGTGTCTTAAACAAGAAAAATAACTATCCGGTACAAATACAAAAATAAAACCATGGTGATGGAAAATTCCTGTACACTGCGCCCTTAATGGTTTGTCGCCATCTGACTGTGCCATGATAACTATGGTGCGCCTCTACTGAATACTGGTGATTAGTCTTCACAGTAATACAAAAACCATCAACCAATCAAGCAAGGCGAATGCCGGCACATAGTTGTGCAAAATATGGAGGGGGGGTGAGTTACTTTCGAATTTGCACTATGTGTATGGGAAGGGTACATTAAGACATTGCTCTTTAGTTTGCAGTGGTTTCGAAAATGTTTTCTTTTTAAACGTGAATTAATACATATATCAAAATTCATGTTGCAGTTCTAATACTTGTATATCGTCGTTTGTAGCTGAATTTTTCTGTTACAATGCACCGAACACATTTTTAGATTTTCACCCCCGAAATATCACATATTTTATTGACAAAATAAGCTAAAATGAAGCAAAATAATTTTTTGCTAGCAAACGGTACATTATTTCGGTAAACGCTCTCCAAAAATTGTCTCTCGTATGACTGCACACAGTCTCAAATTTTTTTAAAAGCAATTTGTTAAAAACTATTCGAGTTATTTGCATTGTTTTAAATAAATGGAAGATCATGGCCTTAATCACACAAGACTTTTGACTAAGCGCTGTTTGGCGTCCGCTTAATGGGAAGCCAATTAAATACGTTGCAGACAGTGATAATTCTCTTGGAGCAGGTCCTGCTCATCAAGCACCAGTGCCGCGTAGACCAGACGTTTTATATATCGGGGTGAGATCACGCTAACGCGCTGACCAATAAACATATCCTGCTGTTCCTTTCCACATTACCGAGTACAAGAACTTCACAAACATCAACTGTAAGCAAGTGGGACATCCTCCAACAATTCTCTTCGTGGCATCACCTTGTGCACTGGAGCTGCAAAATGTCTCTAAGAATGCAATAGGTTTCTTTCACGGTGACTTACACTGACGGAATTAAATTAGAAGGAAAAAAAAGACTCACACATTCATGTACAGAGTGTTCTAAATTGTTCACTTTACAAGGTTTTGCGACACAACTTTAAACGAAGACATTTCCAGCCCACCGTTGCTTATCTCATGGCCGCTTATTTTAACCACCTCTGTTTTCCCTCAAAGTTTGACTTATCACTACGAAAACTCCCTCTATATCCTATATATAGTGTATATAGTGCATGCATGTTTTAGAGTGCACGTGTGTGTTTTCTGTTGAAAGGGGCTGGTATTGATGGGGGAGGGGAGGAGGATGCAAAATTGGTTACGTCGTACGATTTAGATATGAAAATTTGTTGCTAGGTGTCAACACACGGTTAAAAAGTATCATCGTGTGGGAGCATGCTGCTGCTGCAGTTGGCAATAATGCAACGTCAGGGATAACGGCCATTGTTGGGCACGTGCTCGTGCATATACGCTGTGACGATTTACACGGCTATCAAGGCGGAGACCGTGACCGCCATTGGCAGCACTGACACACGTGTACCAACAAACGCATTCAAGGTCACGCCGCCATCAAAGAAGTACACACACTGCGCTGCCGCGGGAAAAAGCTGCGGGGAAAATACTCTCAGTATAATTCCCCGAACAACTCGTCATAGCCCAGACGGTTGGATAAGGAAAACCTTACCACAACACAGCCGTTACCTACGCAGAAGATGAACTAGGCTACAGGCAGAGCAAGGGGGAATTTGCACGTTCATTGGTTTGGAGGATAGCCTCCATGGATATCTGTGTACTCCAGCTCTGCGTCCTAGGGGAAGAGGGAATGAATGACTTAAAAATAGAAAGATTTTTAGTACACTTTCATTTTGTGTACTCTATGTAAAAAATATTATTGTATTTACTGATATCGTTTTGTTGATTTCTAGATAATACTTTCTGGATTAAGTTGTACTATTTTAGTACAACTTAATCCAGAAAGTATTATCTAGAAATTTACATGGAGTACACAAAATGAAAGTGTACTATAACAGATTCATGCCAAAAAAAAAAAAAAAAACGAAGGGGAAGGGTTTGGGGGAACTGAGCCGGAAAACGTTGGGTTTTAATGCGTAAAATGCTGTTATTTAAGGAGTAACGCTTTAAGAAATTGTAATATTTTTAAGGAAAAATTTGTTTTTAAAGCTAAAACCAACGTTTAAAAAAATTAATTATTTTTAAATTTCAATTTTCACCTGTCTCTATACTTGTGTTGATTCTTGAAACACATAAAATAATTTAAAGACTAACAAAACAAATAGCACAAAATGTTTTGGAATATGGAAACCAGAAAGGTTTATATATTATTACGAAAACTATTGATTTATTATAAATTTTATATATTTTGTTGCAACATAAAATCGTGTAAATATGTCTGTGTTGTAAATGTTGTGTTGTCTTATGTAAAGACTAGCTGTCCCGTTGCGGCTTCGCCCGCGTGTATTATAGAAAAGAGTAACTAACTTTTAATTTCGTATTAATTGATGTTGTTACTATATTCTCTTATTCTCTGTATATCTTTGATTTGCGAATTACATTAAATAGGCTTGTATATATTTGCGCACGCAAACTTTAAAGAAAAGAGCATGTATCCTGAAATTACTTTTTAGGTATTTACGTAAGCTTCATTTTAAAGCAAAATCCACCTCGATATCTCAAATGGTTCAGGAGATACGGATGGTTAATTTAAAACATGTTTCTTTTTTTTTTTTTACCGGCTTTCAAGGATGAATTTTGAAAAATCCTAAATCAAATTTTTTGAAATTTACACGAGCACCGTTCTGATGCAAAGATCACCTCGATATCTTAAATGGTTTAAGAGGAATAAAGGATTTATTAAAAACACATTTAACGCCTTTTCACCCCCTTAATTTCCGAATTTTGAAAAATCGAAAACTTTTGAAGTATGCATTTGCTTAGGCAATGTTTTGAAGTAAAAATATTAACAATATATCATCAGGTTAGAAAGTTATCGAGAATTTCACGAAAACACTGTTTACCCCTTTTCACCCCTTTAATTTTCGATTTTCGAAAAATCCTTCCTCAGTGGGTGCATACGCGCCGTGAGGGAAGCTACGCTGAAAATTTCACGTTTCTAGGCCCAGCGGTTTGGGCTCTGCATTGATGAGTGAGTGGAGCACTTCATTTTAAATGGAGAGATTTAGTAAAAGTGTAAGGTAATAATTTTCAGTATTTTAGTTGGCATTTCTATGACTTAATTTTTTTCGGGAGCAGTCTCGGGAGGGGCTATGGCCCCTATTCCCCCTCCCTCGCCCTCGGTTTACTCAACATGACAACAGTTTCTCATTGGCTGGTCTCTGACACAGTGATACTAACGCTATTCGGTCTACATTTAGTTGCTTATTTGTTATTGGCTGAGAGTAGTACAAGAGGCGTCAAGCAAGTCTAGAGCCAATTGAAGAAGTGTCGTGAACTCACAGTTGTTTAAGTCTTAGCTTGTGCAAAAAAAAAAAAAAACACGAATTGTTCAGGTCTCAAGCTATAAGTGCCGCACGTTAAGTGCGACATTATTTTAGGAACACAACTTCAGCAGAAATGACACCGAGAATTTTACGCTCAGTGCTTTATGATAATTACAATAAAACTAAAATTATCTATTTATCTTAAATGGTCGCAAGAGACTAAATGTACAATTTTCTGTGCCATTTGTCAACATGTGCATTTATAAAAGCGTAAACTTACAATGTAAAAAGTGACTTGCAAATTTAAATCACTAATTCACAGGAGAATTACAAATATGTATGGTAAACTAGTTTCACGTATACAAATGGTAGAAATCCCATACATTTTGAGAAAACAGTAAAATGTAGACTGATTTGACCAAAAGCCAGTGATTTTTGGTTAACATATTTTAACAACAATTTGTTTTAGTGCAATACGTGCACATCCGCAACTCTGCTACGTGATTATTGGCAGAATGTATTACAGTAGAGGTGTAGCTCATTTGACTGTGCCAATCATAGCAAAGTTATGACAACACCACACATCTGTGAATTACGTGTAGAACTAAGCGATGTTGAGAGTTAAAAACATCCAGTCACTGAAAATATAACAGAACTGCATATGTGCACATAAGGCATGGAAACAAATTAGAGGAAAATTTATTTTCGCCAAACATAATTGGTTCTAGGAATAGTGCTAAACACTTGCTTTATTTGCAACCTAAGTAAGGTCACAGAATATTTAGAAATACAGAAGTGAAATAGCCAGTAGAACGGCGAACTCAGTCACACACGCCAGCAACATGGCGGAAACACCTACCGCCAACCAGCTTTAGGCAGCTGCTCTGCTAGCTGGCAGCCAGACCAATAGGAAGCCTGTAGCAACACGCAGGAGCCAAACATACACGGGGCTGGTGTCAACAACCTCCAGCAGCCAATAAGCGGCCAAATTCGCTCGTATCAAATGAGCTGCCGCGTCATCTCACGTCTGTATCACTAGGGATAGGGATAGGACATTTTGGCGAAAATAATTTTGCCGCACTTGGTTTCTGCGCCGTGTGTACAAACCTGCAGCTCAACGTCGTGGCTTTTGGCAGAGTGTTTTTTCGCAGAGTTGTTATTCACTTGACTGTGCAAATCAGTGTACGGATAACTACGACACATCACGCCTGTGATTTGGGGGGTTTAACCTCAAGACGTTGGGTGTTACGGCATCCAATCGCCGACCACAAAGCAGAGATGCAGGTGTGCACCAATCACACGCTTCAAATGCGTTGCACTGTTATCCTTAAATAACCCCCCCCCCCTAAAAAAACGTTTTTTAGCGAAACAGTTCCAGATATGCCCTTTGTTTTAAAGTACGAATATGAAACACACTTCGTACAAAGATGGAATTCTGTTGTTAAGAAACCATGCTCATTAATAACACTATTTCTGACCGCTCCAACATAGCTTAAAGTTCCTTTTCAGACTACCTTGCTAGAAATTGTACTAACCTGATGTATGTGAAACTCAGATATAAATGTGCGTTGAACTTAGCTGCAAACATTCAACCAACAAAGTTATATGGTCACCGTTTGAAGTGCCATAGTAAATATAGATCGGCGGTAATCTTACACTCTAGTACAGCGCTTGGCTCGCTGAGGCGATGCGGCATTTGATGCGCGCTTCAAGGTCGCCCTTATAGCTCCGTCACGTCTGAGTCTCCAACGCGCAGGTAGGCAATAACTTTTAGTGTGCTTCTTTTCATAGATAGATACAATGTCAATATGTATAGTAGTTTTACGAATAAACGCGTATTTATAATCCACTGCAGCGCGGTTCAACGGCCAGATAGACGGACCCCTTAATATGGTGGTTCGGACATTACCAAACCCAACACTGCGAGATGTTACAAACTGAACATGGTACATGATGGGTGTTGAGTCAGCAAAGAAACGGTTGAATCCCTCTAATTTAATTTACCTTGAGAACACTGTGATTTTTTTCAGTTTGGTATATCATTTGGTTTTAGTGTGGTCGTTAAAACGGAAACATGCAAAATATGACTTTAACAAGCCATTACGCGAAAACTATGACAGATAAAAAGATTTCACAAGAGTCAAATTTAGTCACATTTTGTGTCTAAAATAAGAAAAAAAACCTGGTGCAAATAAAAAATCAAATAATGGTGATAAAAATTGCGGTAGACTGCGCCCTTAGACCTCGATATTGAGCGCCGACCAAAATCTCTCACTCATTCTATGTTACAAGCTTTGAGAAGCTATTTCTTAGCAAAAATGAGGTACAGTTTCACAACGATTTTTTTTTTTTTTTAAGTTCGTGAGGAAGAAACTCACACTTGAAAATAGAATTTTAAAATGTTACTATGGCAGGATTTCGGAAATCACGTGGAGTTCCATTTTTATTCTGTGCTCAACGATTAGTGTTATTGAAATCTTCAACTCATCCAGAAATCATTGTTTAAAAATCTCCCCTTCACGAAAATATCAGGGTTTGTCACCCCCTTATTGTGGCGCTGGGTTATGTAAAAATTTAAAGTTACTTTTATGAGAAGTACATCATAATCAATATAAAAGGTCATGTTGCTGCAAATTGCTAAATGCATCGTTTACAATGAAATGAACTCTAATGTTTCTGTGCCAACAGTACAATATCTGGAATGTAGGAAACAACTTCTACAACCACAATTAAATCTCACACATGGCAGTTGTAAATGTATTTTGCACTCTGGAAAATCCATTCTAGCTACAGTCCCTTAGAACCATGCCATATATTTCAGCGACATAAACATCAACAAACTACTTTAAGCAACTTCATACACACCCATGCCTATCACAGACCTTCATATTTGGTGTATTTCAGGTGTGAATTTGTGACGGCCCTATTTTATTGATACTTTTATATATATATATATATATATATATATATAAATTAATGTAGTTTAGGTTAATTGTGATGATTAATTGTAATGAAGGGGCCTTTATTGGCATATGTAACATATTGCCATCCATTTTAACTTCAGTATTGATTATGAGAGGTCTGTGGGATCCTATGATAGGCCAGTATAAAAACAGTAGAAAATATGACTATTACTAATATTATCACAGAGGTATCGTGTCTGGTATCGTTTTAACCTGTGGAATGTCACAGACTCGAATATGCTAGTAACATTAATATAATTTTATGTATAATGATTATAGTTTTTAAGAGTGATAATTGCCCGCCAGTCCGGCGACAATAGAGCAGTTGATGAGTGGCCCGTACCACATGCTGGCCTAGAAAGGAGGGCGCCTGACCTCCCCTGTCTCCGTGCCATACAATCCTCTCTCTTTCTCTCTCGCCTACACATTTCTTCTCCTTTCCCCCTCCCCCAACAGACCCCATGTAACGTACGTAATATGAACTAGAATTATATTAATTGAAGATAGCAAGTAGTAATTAGGCTAAATGTTTTATTTGTAATCGCTGTGAGAATGTGCCCATGTTTAATTTGATTTTAAATAAATACGGAGGCTTCCACAAGGGACGCACGCAATGTTCGGGCCAGGGCTTCGCTCTGATTGGTCGGGGGAACCTACCCGCCCCCATGAGTCCAGCGGGGCGGGAAGGGGACGCCGCCCAGGAGAGCAAAGATGTGAGACGCGGGGCACTAAGAGAAAAGTCTTAAGATGAGCCGGGTGTGTGTGAGCTCGGGAGGACAGGTGTCGGGATATTCGTCGTCGGGTTTGTAAGGATGGTGGACAGCGAGCTCGGGGTCACCGGAGTGTGGACTTTTCGGGTGATCGCGGCCGGTACCTGCAACATAATTAATGTCGTGACCGATCATAAGCCGCCGGAGGAAGCGCCTATTCTTTTCGTCGAAAGAAACTATAAGTATCTACCTCTCGTGATGCAACCCGCAGTGCGTGAGTCCCTTAGGCCGATTTAAAAAGAAACTCCTTTATTATTTTATTTCAATTAGAGCTAGCCGGGCATACTACAACATTACCTAATACGAACCCAATCATCCAACATTAATCACGTAAGAGACAGAGCATTGACATTTCTTATCATAACCAAACGCGGGTCGCGAGCACCCATCAACAGGAAGTCGCAACTTGGCGCACCAACTCAGGGCCTTCGAACCGCACACCCGGGAGAAAGACTCTTGTTTGCAAACACTGGTGAGATACTACTTCGGTGAGGTTGGGACAAGTGTTGCGCGCCGGAACGGACATGGTGGAGCTGTTAATCCCGGTTGCCGCGAATGAGACCTGGAGAACTGTACGAGTGATATCACGGAGCGCGGCAGGCGACGTCTAACAACGCCCACGGAGTTGTCGACGGTGAGTGCAGCGACGCAGAGACGCTTGACGCCTGTCCCAGGCATCGAGCGAGGACCTCTTGCCTCCGAGTCTTGGCGGCGCTAGGGTCTACATCCAGTACTGAGGCGCAGGGGTTCGTGCCTTGACAACGGCGGCAGCGCAGACCTTCAAATTGGTGAGCTGAGGTTTCCCATTTACCTATTTACAGAGTTCCAGTCAGCGCATCGGGGGTCATCGGCAGCTGGATTTGTCGCAGTTACGATGTTGTACTTTCTTCTGCATTGTGTTTCCTTCTGTGTTGTGTTGCGGTGCAGCGAGTATATAGATGCATGCCAGATGGTCACTAAATTTTAGTAATTTTTATTTTTATTTTTGTAAATTGCATCAATAAAGGCCGCGTGTAGCCATTGATTAGAGCTAGCCGACTTTCCCTAGTTAGTAATGGAGGGAGACAGTAGGTGTATTGATGAAGGGGATATACCTTTGAGTTTGTTAAGTGGGGGAAATAAAATGTTGGCAGCGGAGGAAAGTTCAGGATCACTAGGCGGCACGAACTCCGTGAACAGCGGGGGAGACCAGGCAGGACAAGGGGATAGTGACTATTCCCGGTCAACACAGGGTGTGTCGGAAAATAGTTCACAGCTTCAATGCTTCATGCTGCAACTTCAGGCACTACTCGAACAACAATCCGCGCAGTTGCGGCAACAAGCTGAATCGTCGCGGCAACAGGCCGAACAGCAATCAGCGCAGTTGCGGCAACAAGCTGAGGAGTCGCGGCAACAGGCTGAGAAGCTAAAATCAGAACTTATAGAGGTAATAGACGAACGAATGGGACGGTTTGACTCTAGACTGCGGGAGGTGGAAAATCGACTGGAGAGACAGGGAGAGGAGAGAGATGCGGCAGTGACAGTAGAAGTTAGTCGTGTAGAGAATAAAATTGACCAACATGCAGCAGTATGTATAGAAAACGACCAGGTCCTAAGGGAACAAATCGCAGAACAAAACGCAGGGTTCATTGAGCGGGTTGACGAGACTGTCACGCAGATAGGCAGTGTCCAAGAGGATGCCAGGAAAATGTCTACGGAAATCGACGCATTAGGGCAGCGGGTTTCAGGGCTCGAAAATTACCAGGTTGGTGCGTCTGCGAGAGAGGCGACGACGGGAGTCGGATGCGCCCAAGTGGCGTCAGTCCCCAATATCGATCGAATGGTACCGGTTTTTTCAGGCAAAACAACACACGCCCACCCCGTCCGATTTATTAGGCGTATGGATAAGTACCTGAGGAATGCTTGCATACCCGACACACTCAAGGTCGAGCTCTTTTTGTCGAGGCTCATTGATTCGGCCGAGACCTGGGGACACCGCATGTCCGATAAGTGGGATACGTATCTGCAATGCCGCGAAGCGTTCATAAAACGATACTGGAACACCCTCGAACAGGACACCTTAATTCAGGAGATTTTTCAAGCCCGGTATAAGCCTGACAGTGGGGTCAGTATCGCTGATTATTTGCGCGAGTTAGTAGAGGAGTCCGAATTCCTGGACACGCCATTTTCAGAAGAACGCCTTTTACATTATATCATAAGGCACCTCCCGCGATACATGAGCGAGGCGGCAATAATGGCTGGGGTTAACGACTGTGACTCACTCATTGACCTTGTGGAAAAACTGGAATATCACTCTTACAGTCGGGTGAGGTCGGCGGTGAAGGCCAGTGGAGTAGGTACAATAAACAAGGGAGACGAGGACGAGAAACCGGAACGAAATGGCACACAAAAGGACAGGCAGGGCGACCTTGAACCGGCGGCTTACAGAAGACTTGGGGAAGAAAAGAAGGCGGCTTGGGCCACCGCGCCGCCAGATGATGGCTCACAGATCCACGTGGTACAAGTACACACATCAGAACATGGGGCGATATCATACGTAAAGTCTTAAGGGTAATGACTGGTGTTGTAAGTAGTTTCAGTTTTGTGATGTATAGGAACTTTGTCGTCATTTTGTAAGCTAGATTTTAAGTTTGATTTTTTCCAGCTGTAAGAAGTAGTTAGCCGAAGGTCTGTGGCCAGGGGGCTGGTTGGAGACAATTTTAGACATCTGGTAAGTTTCTTCGAGGGGGGATTTGTAGCCTGAGGGGTCGTAAGGAACTAGGGTCGAGGAGCCAGCAATTCGTTAAGGATGACACTTTAGGGGCGTTTCGCGCCATGTGGTGTCCTAGGAGCTGGGCAGAGCCGGGAAATGTCACTGGGGAACTTTATGATGGTCAAGCTTTTGTGTAGTGACGAGGTCCTTAGAGGAAACTAGAAACACATGG